>JBBPSC010000931.1:0-12799 GCA_038093395.1 Baorangia bicolor
GTGGAAAGTGTGTTATTTGTACTTTGTTTGGTCATCACCCACGACACCTAAATTCTCACCTTTCTTTCTTTCAACCAGCAAACGGTCAAACGAGCAGACGACACTCACGAATTCTGTGCGTACCACCGAGCTGTTCTGTGTTCATCGTTCGCTCACTCTCTTTCGCCATTCTTGCAGATCGGTGATCCACTGTTGTGTAAGCCTCTTCCATAATGCATCTTGGGTCGCATACTGACATATTCCGAAGGTTGGCATTGTATATTACCCTCTGCAATCTTATTATTGCCTTCTGTCTGCCGTGTGACTGTAAAAAAACGCTCTTTCACTTTGGCGTCTCACCGCATCATCACGCGGAGTGGTGCTCATTCTTTTGAGCAATATCAAAGAATGGTCAATATTTTGACTGTCCTGTGATTATTTTTGCCCCACTTGCTTATAGCCATTGAGCTCCAGAGCAGCGAGGTTCACACGCAGGAGACATCTCCCCGAATACTCTCCCTTTACTTGTCTATCAATTGCCTTGTACAGTAGGTAAGTGCACCTTGGGTCTACCTCGTATCCTTCAGCTCAAATGTGATGTGCAGATCACGGTACTACCATGATATATCCAAATACATTATGTTTACTTTTCTATTATGTTTGTTCACTGTCCGTCGCTCTCCAACACTCTGGGCGGCGTTTTACAACCCACACGACCGCCCTCATTTTACGGGAGCAAGAGAACTATGGCGATGTCGTATCGTTGTCGCTACCCACGACATATGTCGGATCTTGCGTTATGTACCACGCAGGTTCGAAAGCAAGATGGGATACATGCTGTAATCCTTTAGTCACCAAATATATTTATTTTTGCATCCGAGCAATCAATCCCGCAAAGGTCAAGCTTCAAGTGTGGCAGCTATTTTTTTATTGGTTGGCCAAGTTCGCTGGCGCGCTCCGTCGCAATCTGGATTGCTCGAGCAATCGTAGACCGAACTTTGCCGTCTTCCATTGCCAAAAGCCCTGCGATTGTGCATCCTCCCGGGGCTAGAAAAAATGTTAGCCAAGACGTTGATCCTGCTGAACGTGAACACTCACTTGTCACGGAATCTTTGATCTGAGCGGGATGCGCACCAGCTTGGAGAGTCATGCGTGCTGCCCCTTGTAAAGCTATCGGGCATGTAAAATTTTCTCTTGTATGGCATCCAACCACAAGTAGTAACTCACTCTGAGCAGCCAACTCCAGCGCTTCGGCTCTTGGCAAGCCCATCATGACACCGCCATCTGCCATAGCTTCGAGGAAAATACATGCAAAGGCAGGACCCGACCCAGAGAGAGCCGTGCAGGCATCAAAATGTTTTTCCTCGAGGAACCGACAGCGACCGATGGATGAGAATATTTTGAGGATGACGGAACGATCAAGTTCCGTTTCTTCACTATTCGAGAGAGTGGGGAGGGGGCTGACGACTGTCATGCCCTCTCGAATCTACGGATATCGTTAGGTCAAAGGATGGTGAGCAGGACATCGCGCACCCGACAGGGTGTATTGGGCATGGCCCTGACGACTTTTGTGGTTGGAGGGACCCATGCAGTCAACTGGGAAATCGTAACACCTGCAAGGATACTGATGAGCAGCTTTCCATCGAGAGATTCCCTCATTCCATTCTGGCCAAGGATGGTTTGTGCTTGATGAGGTTTACAGCTATCCAGGGATGCCTCAGTCGAAACCGTGACGAAGGACATGGATGACGCACCATAGGATGACGACGTCAGATTTCTGAACAGCCGCGAGGTTTTCGCCGACGAGGACTTGGACAGACGAGCCGAGCCCCCCGAGGAGGCCAAACGCGTGCTGGAGCTTTTTTGCACTCTCCTGCTTCGTGACAGTGGCAATGAAAAATGAAGGCAGCGAGGGATCGGGGGAATCTGCGGTGGGGGTAGATGTGCCAGGCGTATGGGACTCCCACTTAGGAAAGGCATGGGTATTGTCCCTGGACTGGAGACTGGCGACGACGCCGGATATGATGGCGACGCCCATCGTCCCGCATCCTGGAAGATATGGTCAATGACAGCAGATTTTTCGTTAAGAAAGATATACCTAGCACGCAGAGGGTGTACCCCATGATGATCTGCTGTAGGTGGTAAGCTAGGACTGGTTAATGACTCGCGCGCAGAAATGTTCAAATATATTGATCGAGTCATATTCTGAGTCGTTGCACGGGGTAGGTCTTCGAGTTCCCTACACGTCTCATACAAGTCATGACTGTCGTGACAAGCAAGCTCCAGACAGACAGAGATGCTCGTCTTCGTCACAGTCGGTTCCACAAAGTTTGATGCACTCGTACAAGTTACGATCTCCGAACCAGTGCTCACGGCGCTGCACACAAAGGGATTCGTGCAGGTAGTGCTACAACGAGGTAACTCTGACCTCGACCTCGACTGCGGCGCGTCCACTCGGGACTCGCTGACGATCAGGAAGGCGGGGGTGGACATCGAGACCTGGAAGTTCAAACCGTCCATCCAGGACGACATTGAACGCGCAGACCTGGTCATCAGCCACGCAGGTAAGGACACTTGGGTGACTCGGAGGACTTGAATTACAGCCCTGACGTCGGTCAAGGATCAGGCACTATTCTTGATGTACTGAGGTCTGGAAAACCTCTGATCGTAGTCCCAAACCCGACCTTGATGGACAACCACCAAGAGGAACTTGCCTTGCAACTGGATGGTCTTGGTCACCTCAGAGCTACATCTGTGGAGTGAGTCTCCCGACTGGGTTACACTACTCTGTCCTCATCTCTTGGTTTAGTGATCTTCCAACGACCATCGCGTCCTTTGATCTGAATACATTAGTGCCATTTCCTGCGTTTGATGGGAGCAAATTTCGTAGATTGGTGGATGAGATGATGGGGTTCACTGACATGTGACTGACTTGGTACACACTTCATGTCGTTCGCTCAAGAGTTTGTCGAGTCTGAAAATCTGATGTCTGATTGTCAAACTTCGAGTTGTAATCAGCACTCTCTCTGTTATCTGCAAATAGGTGGAGGTTCTCAATGAAGAGCGTTACGCCAGCCTCCGTCGCTGGTGACCTCCAAGAATACGAAGACCAGCACGTCCATGCCGTCTACGATCAGATAGCCACTCATTTCTCATCCACCCGGTACAAGGTGGGGTATTGGTCCTGTAGTCCGCAGGGAGGATTTCCATTAAATCTCTCTGCTCAGCCATGGCCCATCATCGCCAAATTTATTTCCGATTTGCCTTCAGGATGGATCGGCCTTGACTCTGGGACAGGCAATGGAAAATACCTCCCTCTGCCCGCTAATCGGCCTGGAAGTATCTTGACCGTTGGCCTTGATCGCAGCAGGAGTCTTTTACTGATCGCCAGAAACGCCGGAGGCGAACCTACTGCACCAGTCGTTCGTGAAGTTGTCTGGGGAGACGTGCTAGACAATGGGTGGAGAGCTGGAGCATTTGTGAGTGATAGTGCAGGCCGCTGGTGAGCGCGCTGAGGCAACAATGACAGGACTACGCTATCTCAATAGCTACGATACATCATCTAGCCTCGTACGAGAGGCGCAGACTAGCTGTGCAGGTACGTCGACTAACACACGTCTTGCATGTGCTGATTGCAAACTTTACAGCAACTTCTTCAGTGCGTTTCGCCTGCCCACGGACGTATCTTGATCTACGTCTGGGCCATAGAGCAAGACGAATTGTCGAAGCGGGTCATACCAGCAGACGAGAGCACCGAGGATTCACCTTCACCTTCGGGAACAGATGTCTTCGTGCCTTGGGTGATGTCCCAACAAGGCACTGCACCGAATCAAGCCACAAAGCAGCCTATGAAGGGTGCACAGGGGAATTCTGGAACAATTGTCGAGGCACCCGTATATCATCGATATTATCACATGTTCGCGAAAGGAGAGCTCACGAGGCTCACCTGTGAGGCCGCACAAGGAATGGGCCTGGTTGTTGGGCCGCCAGAGGAAGGGCGACGGGGTATCGATATAATCCAGGATGGCTGGGAGCGATCGAATTACTATGTAGAACTTAGGTGTTGGAAAGCATGATGTTGGCCCCCACCCAATTGCGGGCTTGGGCTTACTCGTAAAGGGAGAGCCAACCTTACAAAAGTCAACCTGAAGCAACTGTATGGATTGCGCGTGACAGTGATACAAAGAGTATAGAAAGCAGGATCACTCGCTTGCGGCCATGACTACGATGCACGGTCAGATATGCCGACTGCGAGACGCGAAAGGGAAATACCCACTAGCATTAATCAGATCGCCCCCGCTATCCTTCAGTACCCGTACCGCCTTTGCTCGCGAACAGTTAACCTGAGCCATTACGAGGTCAATGTCTTTGGGGTCGACGCCAGTCTCATCTACTGGGCCATCTTCCTCCGGTGCCTCGAGGTCAGGGATATCGTCTTCCTCATCACCCTCCGCAGCGACGCCCGAGGACTCCAAGTTGGTGAGGCCAGCGGGTGCACCACTGGAAGCAAGTTGCTGCGCGGCAGACAACTGAGCTTGTGAGTTCATATCCTCGATCTACGTTGTATTAGTCAGTCGTGTGGTTTCTATTTAGGGTACAGGGTAGAGCACCTTTGCTTCACCGAAGACAATATAGCAATCGCTATTAGGTGACTTGTACACATCGGGCGAGGAGAGGACGAAGAGGACGTTCTTTGGTCTGCGGAGAGTAACACGTGTGATGCTTGGGACTTTTTTCAGGCCAAGGCCGAGGAGAGCCTTGCGGGCTTTCCGCTCTGAGCGGGACTGAATTTTGTCGAGGGCGGCCTGGGAGGTTGGATCTTCCTCGTGCTCGTGGCCAGAGTGGTCGGAATGAACTTCCTCAATGGTAGCGGACATCTAGGATGCGCGTTAGCGATGTGTCCGACATCCGAGACCCAAGTCGTGAATCCATCACGGAGAGACCGCGAAAATGACATGAGGTGGCTGGCATGTGGACAGCGGTGAGAAAGGTGAACAATTTACCTTTTTTTTTGTGGAATTCGACGGAGACGAGGGTCTTTGCTCGTTGTTCGTGACGGCGAGCACCAAGTTCGAACAGCGCGATCGGGAGTTGCCGATAGGGCGCTTAATATATTGGCCACCTTGGACACTGTCAGTCGAACTGAGCGAAGTTTACTGGCTTTGCTACTATCCAACGTCGGTGAACTCGCATTGCAGGTTTATATGTTTTGCCTCACTGATTTACACACAAGTCCGCTCTCCACCGGAATTAAATGTTACTACCGATTCGAGAATCGAATGACACTGGTGCGTGCTGCATAGGCCTCTCGATAGGAGGGTATGATACCAACGGGACGTCATGTCCAATCTGGTTCACCTCGTCCGTGGTTTTCCCTCCTATTTTCCTTCTGCCATCACCATGAACCCAGAGACTAAACTTCACGAAGGCTCCGCCGCGTACGACACTGCTGCCAGGGCCATTGCGTCGTTGGCGACATTGACCAGCATCGACTTTGTGGCTTCCACGTCTACGAGTATGTCATGTAGTGTTGTGGGATCACTTTTCTTGACGAGATTTTAGTCAAGACCACTCGCCATGTGGAGGCTCACCACTTCTGCAATCAACTTTTATCAGGTAGCTCCAAATGCTTTACTGTGTTGAATCTGTTCATGCATTCATTCAGTTCGTCATCTGTGACTCAGAAGCCAAGAAAGCCAGATTGATTGGCATTGGGTATATCGGTGGCGAGAAGGCAAGGTTTCGTTCTCCTTTGTGCATGATTCTTGACAATATACAGGTATTCAGATCGCTTCCTAAAGAAGGGGGAATGTACCGGCACTCTCCTCACAAGTACGAAGTTGAAAGTGGTTTGCTCTATCTCGAGGTCGGTACCATTGGCTCTCCTGTAACATTCGACCACGCGACTCCATCCAGACGAAGGGATTCATGTCCAGTAGGTTCCCCTGAACGACACAAGCGTGGCACAACTCACAGATCCTAGACGTCGTGAACGATACGGTCGAGCAGCCCGCTATGCGTGATCTTCAGAAGACATGTGGCAAAAGTGTGCACACTTGGGCTATTGATAGATCCCGACCTACCCCTGGTCTGCCCCAGCTCATGATGAGTGTCACTGGGGATAAGCAGTTGAGTGATCAGGTCGTCCAAGAGTGCGACAACAGGTTGTGCATCTCTACAGCGGACAAGGGGACCGCCGCGAGCGGTATTTGACCGAATACGAAAAGGACAAAATGGTGGATCAGTGGGGAGGTCGGAGACTGGGATTGCCTTCGAGCCCAAGATTCAAATATTCAAGTCTCGTACTAAGACTGGAGCCGCGGTGCTTGTATCTTGCATTCTAAAAAGAGTCGATTACTTTACTCGTGTGCTTTGGGTCCCCCAGGGGTTTGGTCCCGCAGTCATCTTCATGTCCATCGCTGCACTTTCGAATCAATTGCGACTTGCGCTCCAAGACCCAGCGGACAAATTCTCTCGTGAACAAGTACTCAGCGCCGTCGACGAGTTTGTTGTCGCATGCGTGTCCTCTGAAGAACCCGAAGTCCAGCTTTTCCGAGTGGAAGAAGAACTCCAGATCGTTCACGACGATGTCGTGGACCATACGTCGCTTGGGCACACAGAAGTCTTTCTCGGTGTCCTCCACCACCTCCGTCCGCTTCTCCCATCAACTTCCATCATTTCAACTTGGTTTGATCTCGTGCTGCGTCCCGCTCTCAGAGAACCAAGGCTCCCAACCATCTCTGTGACGCACGCCAAAGAGCTCATCATTTTCGCTGCCGCGAACGAGGATCGAAGGTACCCGGAGAAAGTGCATGAATTCCGCAGACGGTTGATGGATCACCTTTTGGACGCCTATAACGAAGGTTCCGGGTATGATATCTTAGAGTGGGCCAAGCTCGATCAGAAGCAGCGGGATAAGAGGTATCTGTGGAAGAGCAATCTCGAGGATGCACTCGTAAAGTTTGGTTTAAAATGCCCTGTGGTACGTGCTTGTGATAGAACTGACATTTGCTTGCTTAATGGTGTCCAGGCTTTCATGACACAAGTCGAAGCTGCCTTCGCGGCCCCTGGGTCTCGTCTACAACTTTTAATCCTGCTTGACTGTTTCACCTCAGATCCTGAATTCCAGTCGCATGCAGCAGACTTTGCAAGACACCCGCTCATGAACAGTCTCTTAAACTCGCTTCTGCTGGACAACTCTTCGACTATATGCACGATTGGCCTCACCATGCTCGTCAAGCTACTCCCAATATTCGCAGTCAAAGCGTGGGAGGAACTCAAGATCTTGCTCCCCGGGTTATTCGTGATCCTAGCGAGGATTATATGCTGGGAGGAGCTCTCCAGCTCCGTCCGAACGTCCCCTGCTTTGGACGACGACGACAGACACTTTGGTGCAGGGAAACAGGCCGAGGAGTATGGAGGGCTCGCTGCACTTGAGCTACGTCCCGAGCTCGGCTGGGAGAGGTTGGAGCTCACACTCACCATGCCGTCTGCCCCTCCGTCGGACGCATACTTCTCGTCTCTTTACTACATCTTTCCATGCAACCTTCTCCGCTTTGTTCGTCGCCCCGCTGCATACCTGCGGGACAGGGATTACGAAAGTCCGTATGTTGTGAGCTGGGAAGATTCGCTCGATGAAGATAATATACGAAGTAAATCAGAGGTACGCATACTTACGTTGTTTCTTTGTCTTTTTATTTTTCTTTCGCGCGTAGTTGGTACTTATCCACACATTTTAGCCCCTTTTTCGTAGCCGTGCGGTCAACCCACGCCTCATATGGCGGGATTGGCTTGAGGAACTTACCGAACCCGATTCATGGGCCAACTATAGCATCTCTCAGATAGCTAGTGAATGCGTCATGCTCAACATGCAGAATATCAATATCGCTCTTGGGTCTCGTTTCTCTTCCATTGAAGGGATTGATACGACTCCTGACTTGCAGACAGTGGTCCTCCCTTCCATTGTCATGACCCCAGAAGACGTTTCGGGCATGCCAACTCCCCATCCAGGCTACATTAGCCTTCCATCTCTGAAAACTCGTGTATCGCTCCAGGACATGATTACCACATCCGTTGCTTTGAAGTCGAATCTCGAGGTCGACATCGAGAACCCCAGCATGCCTTGGTCAGCACTGTTGTTCCCACCCGGTAGTAGTTCGCCGACGAAAGCGAGCATTAAACTACTACCTGAGTCGGTGGGGGGAGATGAAAGTGTGCAGTTGCCATCGCATGTAGCAGACGCGATATCGAGCTTGCAGCGTGAGGTACTTTTGCTAAGGAGCGAAC
Source organism: Baorangia bicolor (assembly GCA_038093395.1). Lineage (NCBI taxonomy): Eukaryota > Fungi > Basidiomycota > Agaricomycetes > Boletales > Boletaceae > Baorangia > Baorangia bicolor. The sequence goes on from JBBPSC010000931.1 coordinate 8,266, forward strand.
TCAACTTCGAGCTTTGGCATTCGAGAGAAAACGTGCGTCACATTGGGAGGCTTCACCAGGATCATGTCCTCTCGAAGAATGCAGAGGCTGACCGTCAAGGGCTTGTAAGAGTTCATGGCTTGCTTGTGTCATGGATACAGTATTGATCTTGTACAGCATAACAAGCTGCGTCAATATAAGGCCCAAGTTCAAAGCCTTGAGCAGGAGCTGAGAGAACACAGAGAACAGTCTTCTTCCGCAAAGAACAAATATGCGGATTGGAACACAGAACTACAGAAGAAGCTCAAAGAATTTCGAGAGGAGAAGAAGGCTTGGGTCTCGGAAGCGGCAGTATTGCGTACTGCGGAGAAGGAAGCGAGGGTAAGGAAGCATTTCAGTTTGGAGAGGGGTTATTTGTTGAAATTTGAATAGGCACTCTTCACGGCTCAAGGGAAGTTACTGGCGGACGCAGCAAAGGCGGTATTTGAGCTGCAGACTCAGCAGAAGGAGAACCAGCACAAAATCGACCGACTTCACGATTACGAACGACAAATTGAACAGCACGTTCGTATGCAGAAACTTTGGTAGGGCTACTCGCATTTAGTGACGGTAAGAGAGGTATTGACATGTAGCAGGGACGCAGACTTCCAGAAGTTCAATGCTAGAGGCGAAGAAATTGAGCTTATCAAGAGCAAATACAAGCAGATGGAGATGCTCCTGGAGAGTCACGACAAGGCACGTGACAAATTGGAGGACGAAGCACGGTAAGATTCTCGTTTTGGTGTCGGCTTAGTCGAGCTCACGACTGTACACAGGGCGTACCGTCGTCAAAATCAGGCTCTGGAGGCTAAGCTTGCGCTGGCGCAGAAAAAGTGTGAAGCTTCGCGTCGTATACCAGAGGCAGAGATTGCTGCGATCGTCACGGAAAAATCAGACCTCGCGGCTGCGAATGCGAGGCTGCGGGAAGACAACGCAGAGTTGAAGGACGAAATGGATGAGATGCGGGCAGCACTGGAAGGACTGAAGGCTCAGTTAAGTGGGCAGCGCGGACTGATCTACGAGTCACGACAACGGACGGGTACTACGGTACAGTTGTAGTGAGTACTACTGTAAGCTAATGGCCCTGAATAGGCAAGTGTGATGGAATGTTCCAGAAGGGACTGGCTTTTGTCCAAGCCTAGGACTGTTCGCGGAACAGTCGTCGAATCTTCTCGAACGAACAGAAAAAATCAGGCTACTTAAAGACGAACGATCAGACGCGTCCCTTCGCCTGTACAAGTTCCCTTCTCTCCCTCACAACTCTCCATCCTCTACTCATCTTTCTGAACGGTGAGCAAGCAGCACATCCTATTCGTTCCTCCTCATGCGAGCCTAACCCTTATCCAGTTCAAAATGGCATCTGAGAGCTTTGGATTCCAGGCCGAAATCAGTCAACTCCTCGACTTGATCATCAGTAAGTACCATCTCCGACGACCAATCGTCCATGTCGGCTAATTCAATCACCAGACACGTTCTACTCCAACAAAGAGATCTTCCTCCGGGAGTTGATTTCCAACGGCTCCGATGCCCTCGACAAAATCCGTTATGCATCCTTGACCGACCCTTCCGTTCTTGACACTGGCAAGGAGCTTCACATCCGCATCACCCCTGACAAGGAGAACAAGATCCTCTCCATTCGTGATTCCGGTATCGGTATGACCAAGGCTGACCTCGTCAACAACTTGGGTACCATCGCCAAGTCCGGTACCAAGGTCGGGGTCGATTCCTCCCATTTTTGCTCTTGTTCTGACCATGTTTGATATAGGGGTTCATGGAGGCACTCAGCTCCGGTGCTGATATTTCCATGATCGGTCAATTCGGTGTCGGTTTCTACTCTGCGTACCTCGTCGCAGAGCGTGTTCAGGTCATCTCCAAACACAATGACGACGAGCAATACATTTGGGAGTCCGCTGCCGGTGGCACCTTCACTATCACCCCTGATACTGTCAACCCTCCTCTCGGTCGTGGTACTGAGCTCCGTCTTTACTTGAAAGAGGACCAGACCGAATACCTCGAGGAGAAAAAGATCAAGGACATTGTCAAGAAGCACTCCGAGTTCATCTCATATCCCATCCAGCTCGCTGTGACCAAGGAAGTCGAGAAGGTTCGTCTTCATTGTACTTCCCTTTCGTTTGATTCTAAATGCTTTTTACAGGAAGTTGAAGACGAAGAGGAGGAAGCGAAAGAAGAGACAGAAGAGTCCAAGATCGAGGAGGTCGAGGACGAGGAAGACAAGCCCAAGGACAAGAAGACGAAGAAAATCAAGGAGAAGGAAATCGTCAACGAGGAGCTCAACAAGACGAAGCCCATCTGGACGCGTAATCCTCAGGATATCACAGCTGAGGAATACGCTTCTTTCTACAAGTCGCTTACGAACGACTGGGAGGACCACCTCGCTGTGAAGCACTTCTCTGTCGAAGGTCAACTCGAGTTCAAGGCCATCCTCTTCGTTCCCAAGCGGTAAGGGACTGGTTTGTGACACACATTCGTAGCTCATTTCCTATGCAGTGCTCCTTTCGATCTCTTCGAGTCCAAGAAGAAGCGTAACAACATCAAGCTCTATGTCCGCCGTGTCTTTATCATGGACGATTGCGAGGACATCATCCCCGAATACCTCAACTTCGTCAAAGGTATCGTCGACTCCGAGGATCTGCCTCTCAACATTTCCCGCGAAACTCTTCAGCAGAACAAGATCCTCAAGGTCATCCGCAAGAACATCGTCAAGAAGTGTATGGACCTTTTCAGCGAGATTGCGGAGGACAAGGACAACTTCAACAAGTTCTATGAAGCCTTTGGCAAGAACTTGAAGCTCGGTATCCACGAGGATGCTCAAAACCGTAGCAAGCTTGCTGAGTTCTTGCGCTTCTACTCTACCAAAGCCGTTGAGGAGCAGACCTCGCTCAAAGGTGCGTATTCGTTTTTCCGTGTCGCCCAAATCAACGCTCAATCATGACTCTAGACTATATCACTCGTATGCCCGAGATCCAAAAGTCAATCTACTACCTGACGGGAGAATCTCTCGCCGCTGTAAAGGACTCGCCGTTCCTCGAGGTCCTCAAGAAGAGGGGCTTCGAGGTCCTGCTCTTGGTTGACCCTATTGACGAGTACGCTGTCACTCAACTCAAGGAGTTTGAGGGCAAGAAGCTGGTTTGCGTGTCGAAAGAGGGCCTCGAGCTCGAGGAGACTGAGGAAGAGAAGAAGGCGCGTGAGGAAGAAGCCGCCCAGTTCAACGACTTGTGCATGACGATCAAGGAGGCTCTCGGCGACAAGGTTGAAAAGGTCGTGGTTTCTAACCGAATCACTGACTCGCCGTGTGTTCTTGTCACTGGTCAATTTGGCTGGTCATCGAACATGGTATGTTTGGATAAATCCTCGTGTCAGAATACAACTGAACGATCATGCGTAGGAGCGTATCATGAAAGCTCAGGCTTTGCGTGACTCGTCGATGTCATCGTACATGGCATCGAAGAAGACGCTGGAGCTCAACTCTCACAATGCAATCATCAAAGAGTTGAAGCGCAAGGTTGCGGAGGACAAGGCTGACAAGTCGGTCCGAGATCTGACGTACCTGTTGTTCGAGACGGCTCTCCTCACGTCTGGCTTCTCGCTTGACGATCCTACGTCCTTTGCCAAGCGTATCCACCGTATGATCAGTTTGGGTCTCGATGTGGATGAGGACGAGCCTATAGCCGATATCACGGAGGAGGCACCAGCAGCTGAGCCTGCCTCTACTTCGGCGATGGAAGAGATTGACTGAACGCCGAGGAGAATTGTAGACCACGTATCTGTATCATCACCTTACTTGCATCAGCATTGTCACACTTTTTTTTCTTCCCATCTACTTTGGTCGCGTTTCAGGAGGGGTTAGTACCAAAATATACAATACAAGTCGTGACAGGGGTATGGCTAATAAGCGGGAATGACAAGGCAACAAGGGGCGAGCGCTTGTGCTGTTGTTGGACACGCACTGGTTGATGGCACACGCATGATACGACCGAGTCACTCTGACTGCCAGCATCTGCAAGTGGACACGGCCGTGGCACATCTCGATCTCGACGGGGATTTGACCCTCCGCATTGTTCGCCCATGATGGACAAGTCACGACTCGAAAATGGAACGACAAAAGGACTTTGGGGTTGCGCAGCACTAGGGCCAACGTGGCATCTCTCACAGGGCACTCAGTGGTGGGTGGCACGGACTGGCGTTGCATTGTTGACCGCGTATTGGGTTGCACGACGTCCGGGCGTGAGCTCGCAAACAGAGTCATGTTTCCAAAAGTGGTAATTGCATGGGGGCGGTAACGTGCTGGTAGCCTCGCGGCGGTCGCGCTTTCCATTGTCTTAACCCCCTTTCAGCATGACCCATCCCTCTCTTTAACTCTGTATCATTATTCTGAGACTTCTCATTCAGCAATGCCTGCCATCCTTGCTCCATCCCCGCGTCTCCCCCCTCAGCACTCTCAGCTCATCCCCCAAGACCCACAGCCCTCCAATCTCGTCCGTCTTTCCCCTCGATT
>JBBPSC010000932.1:0-12799 GCA_038093395.1 Baorangia bicolor
GTGTCCTGCTGACTAAGCAGCTTTGCACTAGAAACGACTAAGTCCATGAAATGTAAGTAGAGCGTTCACGATAAGATAGATGATTAGATCCTTGTGGATCACGTGACGCGATAAGATAAGATAAGATTGAAAAAAGGTGAGCATGTGAAGGGTGAAAAAGATAGACCCGTAACAAGTTCTGTCAACATCATCACCCCAACATCACAGTTTGTGATTGTGAGTGGTGGAGGCACATGAATGACCGAAATGATGAGTGTGCAGACATCAGATCTGAAGGAGCTAAGACGCACAGAGACTGCTCAGCACTTGGATAACAAGCGACTAAGATTAATCAGCTACCTAAGACGCACAGAGACTGCTAAAGGTAGCTGTGAGTAATGTGTGGCAAGAGAATGGGTGGATGTATACCTCAGCACTTGGATAACAAGCGACTGAGGTGTCATCCACACTGACATACGGAATCTAAGTAAAGATCACGTGCAATACCAAACAGACAATAACAAGAGTGCATAGGTGGAGCGCTGCAATACTGATAGCAATACAAGAAGATAGCAATAGGCAATAACAAGAGAATAATGATAGAACTAATGGAACATACGTGAGGATCCAACACACCCCCTCAGCGTGACACCAAAGAAAGGGCAACCCGGTGACCAATGAAGGTCTGACGTACAAGCACCTTCGTCAAAACATCAGTGACATTGCAATACAATGGTGTCCAATGGAGGTTGAAAACCCCACGGCTAACATGCTCTCATATGAAGTGAAAGTGGATGCTGATATGGCGCGCATTGGAGCGATTGCTAGGCAGGGTTGCAAGAGAGATGGCTGCAGTGTTGTCTGAGTGAATGCGAAGAGGGAGCGTGAGCAGCTGATGGAGTGAGTGGAAGAAAGACTTCAGCCAGAGACCTTCTTGTGCACAGGCAGAGAGTGCCATATACTCCACCTTGGTGGTTGATAGTGCGTGGGTTGACTGTTTCTTGGATGCATGTGCCACCAGGCCTCCATAAAAGAACCAGACATACCCCATTACAGACAGCCTGTCTGTGGGGCAGCTGGCCCAGTCAGAGTCCATGAATGCATGGGGTGAGAGATCGACCTTCGGATCACTGAAATGAATATGCAACGAAAGAGTCCCATGAAGATACCTGACAACACGCTTTGCGGCCACAAAGTGACAGGGCTCGGGATGGGAACACTGCTGGGCAAGACACTGGACTGCAAAAGCTATATCTGGCCGACTGCAGGTTGAAAGGTAGATCAACTCCCTGACAATCTTGCAATATGCGTGTTCCAGGTTGGGAACCTCGGGAAATGTCTCACCATCATGACCAAAGGGGTGGTGGGGATCCATCAGGACAGCCACGGCATTGCAGTCTGAGAGACCATACTCCTCACAAAGGTACCAAATATATGATTCCTGGTGGATCCAAACCTCGCGAGTTGTACGGTCCTGCTTGATTTCAATGCCCAGGTACATAGACACGGGTCCCATGTCACTAATTCCAAAGCAATCACAGATGCACCCCTTGACCCAGTCAAGGAATCTGTGGTTGTTGCTCCCCCCAAGACCATCATCGACATGCCAAGTGATGATGCAGATAATGCGACAACCATCGGTGAGTGCCTTATCATAAACGAAGACGGCAAGATCAACCCTCGACTTGAGGGAACCGAGAGCGAGGAGAACAGTGGAGAGAAGCTCATACCAATCCAACACTATTTGCTTAAGTCCATAGAGGGACAAAAGCAGGTGGCAGACGAGGAGGACGCCAGCTGCACTGTGTTGCTCGAACCCATGTGGCTGCTTCATGTATAAATCCTCCTTCAGCTGTCCGTGAAGAAACACCCACTTGGCATCAAAACAGTCAAGCTCCCAGTCGAGCATTGCTGCTAAGGCAATGAGGATCTTGATGGAAGACTGCCTGGCAACCAGTGCATAGGTCTGATGGAAGTCCACTCCTGAGACCTGGGAGAAGCCTTGGGCCACGAGGCGTGCCTTGAAGTGTGAGCCCCCTTTCAAGTCATTTGTTTTGAACTTGAAGACCCAGCGATTCCCGATGAGCTTGTGACTGGGAGGAGGTTCAACTAACTCCCAGACCTGCATTTCCTTCATCAGACTGAGCTCGGCCTGCATTGCCTCCAGCCAACCATCATGATCTGACCGCTTTGTTGCCTCATCATATGTCGCCGGGGGGATGGTCATGTCATAGGCAGGATCAGCAGGGTTGCGACGGCGGTCACTGCAGATGGAGAGATTCGCCTGCTCCGTGATGATGAAGTCCGTGTGAGGTCCAGAAAAGGCAGTGACGTGGTCCTCATCAGGGCACAGAGCGTCAGCAACCTCAGCAACAGCTGAGAGGAGCACCCCCTCAGATGTGCCCCCACCACTCGTGTCAAGCCCTGCACAAGTGGCACGAGACACTTCCAGTTGCTGATGCCGACGCTGCATTTCAGTGGCATACTCTGCCCCCTTTTCTGTCATGACATGGGTGCGAGCAGAGCACCGTAAAGGCGCCAGAGGAGCAGGCATTTCTGGAGCCTCCTCGAGGGACGGGGAGACAGAAGACCCCAGCATGACAGGACCAGGAGGAGCAGGTGAGGGGCATGAGCTAGCCAGCGAACCACCCGGGGTAAGACCACCCACCGCAAGCTGTAAATGAGGGGGGTTGGAACGGAGAGGCTCAGACCCATCATGAGGGTGCAAGACGGTGGCCTCGTCAAATATCATGTCCTGAGCATTGAAGAAAGCTCCCGTGGACACGTCATGAAGGTGCCAGCCTTTGACACTGTCAGGATACCCCATGAAGATAGCCTCGCATGAGTGAGGACCGTTCTTCGTGCATAGTTCCACTGGAATGCGAGCGAAGCAACGAGCACTGAAGACTCGGAGATGGGAGATGTGTGGCTTCGTCCCATAGAGCATCTCGAAGGGAGTGCATCCTCCAGGAAGCACACGAGTGGGAGAGATGTTCCAGAGGTAAGCAATGTAGAGGACAGCTTCCCCATAGTATCCCGCTGAGAGACGGGACTGAGTGAGGGCCGCTAGCGCCCTCCCTTTGATTGTGCGTATGGCCCACTCTGCATGCCCATTCTGCTGATGGGCATATGCCATGGACTTCCTGTGTTCAATGCCCTGTTCCCGTAAGTAGCGCTCAAACTCCTCACTGATGTATTCCCCCCCATTGTCAGTCTGAAGGGCAACAACCTGGCGAGTGAACTTGTTCTCCCACCGTGCCTGAACGATCTTCCATGCCTCAAGCGTCTGATCACAGGTGGCGAGTAACTGGACGTTAATGATGTGCGTATGATCGTCCAGGAACAGGATAAAATACCATTTCCTGTGGAGAGTCGCGGTGGGAAAAGGACCACATATGTCAGAATGGACAAGAGTGAGGAAATGCTCAGCTGGGGGAGAGGTTGAGATGGGGAAGGGCGCATGAGGATGCTTGGCGACAATGCAGGAATCGCAGCGAGACTGTTGAGAGGAACTGTCAAGCTCCACCCCAGTCATGACAGTGGGAAGCAACTTGGCGATGTCACCCCCCAGATGACCGAGACAGGCATGCCACAAATCCCATGTCCTGGCGCTCGGTGTAAACACAGAGAAGTGAGGAGGGCCCCCAGCATGGGCAGCAGATGTGGACGGGAGAAGAAATCCAATGTCTAGCTGGCAGAGATTGTTGTGCATGGGCACATCACCTAAGTGCCCCCCTAAATGATGCAACTCACACCTCCCAGGGTTACCCTTGAAACGCAGCTCCTAGTCCGCTGTTGTCATGCAACCAACAGACAAAAGGTTCACCATCGCCCCTGGCATGTACAAGCAGTGGGAGAGGCGTAAGTGATAAGAGCACCCCCTGAGCCGGATGAGAGCCATACACTCCCCATGGCCTTCCATTTCCAGAGTTCCATGGTTTGCTGTGTGCATGTGAACGCTGCGATTGGGCGTGTAAGACCAGAAGTAACATTGGTTGTGGATCAAGTGGCTGGTGGTGCCAGAATCCAGGATCGTTGCAGTGACAGTGTTCGCCAAGGCTGCAGCATTGGTAGATATATCAGAGATCGTGGCGCAGGAGAGCTCATGGAAGTGAGTATCGGATGGGGGAGAGGTGATGGTGAGCGCTGCTGTCCTGGCTGCCTGGACTTGCAAGACATTCGACGATGAAAGAGGGGTGCATGAAGATGCAGCTGCGGCCAGTTGGGGCGCCACGACTGCGGCAACCAGGGCACTGGCAGACTTCTTAGCTTTCTTTTCCTCCCTCGCCTTCTGCCAGGGTGCCTGCCCTGCCATTCCCCCTCCCTCGCCATAGCAACGTGGCCAGTCATGGTTGCACCGTTTATGCGCTGCACAGGCCGGTGTGGTGCAGTAAGTCCCGGTGGGATTGTTCTTTGTCTTCTGCAGGCCTGTCTCTGGATTGACATTCCCAGTGCTGGCACTAGCCACATTCGCATACTCAGACCTAGGCCCAGGGAGGCCTGACTCTTGCAGCATTTGAGTGGCCTCGCTTACAATTGTAGAGGCGGCATCTTGAAAGGTGTAAGGACGGATGGGTGCAGTACCTCTGATGAGAGCAAGGAATGGGTTTGTGGTGCTGAGACTGAAAGTGCTGGTAGTGTGACAAAGACTGGGCTGAGTCGTAGCCTGGGCATGGGCCTGAAAACTCTGGCTCGTGGATGCAGTGGTACTGGCATGATATGTGTGAAGGGCTTGGAGGTTGCGCTGCATCTCAAGCTCAATGGCCTTCCAGACCACCGGCCAAAGCCCACTGGCCAGGAGGCCGCGTAGCAACGCATAGATGGCATCTGCATCCATGGAGCACACACCCATTTGTGCGAGACGCTCGTTGGCAGAAGTGTGTGCCGCAATGTACTTCTCAGCATCGGCCGCTCCCTTCAAGCTGGCTATCTGGCCTCAGATGGTAAACTGAAGCAAGATGTTGCTGCACTCGTAAAGATCAGCTAGAAGCCCCCAGACCTCACATGCTGTGATGGAGACATCGTCCGGAATGAGCGATAGGACCGTCAAGTTGATCTTTCGCATAATGATGGACTTGGCCAAACTGTCATCCTTTAGCCATGCCTGAATGTCCTCTCTTTCTTGGCATGTGAGTACTCCTGGGAGGCGGGGCTGTGGCATCTCCGAGGCGAACTTGATGAAGTCATTGGGGTCCACACCATTACTGACGTGATTATACACCCCCTTGCCAAGTAAGAGGTGCTCGGTCTGTCGCTGCCACTCATAATAATTTTCAGTCCCAGTGAGGTCTGGGACATTTTCAAATTTTCCCATCGCAGGTTGAGACATGCATGAGTACCCAGAGCGCCTGACCACTTGGATGCCTGATCTCTAATTCTGTATACCACCAAAACGACTTGATCCGTGTGCTAGCTCTTCTGGATTGGTCGACTATAGTGTCGGCCAAGGGCTCATAACCTGAAGGAGCTAAGATGCACAGAGACTGCTCAGCACTTGGATAACAAGCGACTAAGATTAATCAGCTACCTAAGACGCACAGAGACTGCTAAAGGTAGCTGTGAGTAATGTGTGGCAAGAGAATGGGTGGATGCATACCTCAGCACTTGGATAACAAGCGACTGAGGTGTCATCCACACTGACGCACGGAATCTAAGTAAAAGATCACATGCAATACCAAACAGACAATAACAAGAGTGCATAGGTGGAGTGCTACAATACTGATAGCAATACAAGAAGATAGCGATAGGCAATAACAAGAGAATAACGATAGAACTAATGGAACATACATGAGGATCCAACAAGATCAAGTCAGTGTGGCATGGGACTGCACAGGAAAGGACTCACAGATCCTCGCTGCTGTAAGGCTTCTGCCGAACTGGGCCCATCAAGTTGGATGGCTCACTCCATGCAATGTTGTTGTATTGCATCCCGGTGGCATGCAAGGATGGGCGGAGGTGTTACGGGTCTAACATTTTTCTCCCTTATCTTATCTTTTGATCTTATCTTATCGCGTCACATGATCTTATCAGATCGCATCGTCTAACTATCATGAACACTTTATCTAATCTTTTGGACTTAAAACTTTTCGTGCAATGAACGCTTACTTCTACCAGATCTAAGATCCCCTTTCACCTAGCATGGTTTCACCTTTTCACTCATCACCGTGCAGGTTAGCATTCTCTTCCATTCTACATGCGTTGTATGCATGCCATGCTTCTTATGTTCCATTCTGCCACATCCTCATGTGGTCCTCATGTTACGCTTCTCTTCCATTTCATGGCTATGTTTCCACACCATGCATCATACACATGTTCTCCTATATCGTAGATACAGCGTAAACACATGCAAACCTTGTACTAGTATATAAACCCTCAATAGGCAGCCAGAGAACTCCAGTCTAGTTCTCTTGGTCTTTTCCCCACAAAGATCAGAGTAGTCTCCTTATCCTCTCTTCCTCCAAGTCTAAGTGTTTTAGTGCAACCTTTGAGCTTTACGCTTTTTGGGTTGTTTTAGGAGGACTATTGGTGAGCATTTCCAAGACAATCACGAGGGGGGGAAAGACACTTGTATACTGTATGTGTGGTGACTGTTCAAGCAAGGTATTTGCATGTTTCTTTGGGTGTTTGAGCTGACCATACAGTGGGCGAGAACTGGTGCATGACAGCTAGCAAGCGTTTTCAGGAAATGGTCGAGCTTAGGCATTCACTCACTCACTCACTTAGATCTATGTGGTGGCTGTGTGAACATTGCGCTGACTGTACGGTGGGCAAGAACTGGTGCATGCCGGTTGGTGAGCATTTTTGGGGACAGTTTGAGATGGGCACTCATTTGAATATGCAGTGGCCATGCGAGCGCTCTGCACCCATGTTTTCTTGAGTGCTAAAGTGGGCTGTGGGCTTGCATTGCTGTGATCAGGGCGAGCGCAGGTCCAGGTGGTTGTGTTTGTGTGATGGGCATGTGGGAGGAGAAGTGCACAGGAGAGCAAGAGAGAGGGGGAGGTGGCTGAATGACAGCTCCCATTGTGCTGTGTGAGCACTTGAGCTGTGGAAATATGGCTGAGTGCACAGCAATGTACCATGGCAAGGTGGAGGTATGGAGGTATGCACAAGTGATGATGTGCCTGTGGAGGGAATGCGAGTGAGAGAGTGAGTGAGCAAGAGCAAGAGCAATAAGAGGGACCATCGGCATGCAGCTGTGACTTACCATTTTTGAAACATCATGTGGTCCCACCTGCTCTTGTTGTTTTGTCCATTTCACGCGATCGAGGTCACCACTACATGTACCACAATGAGTGGCGAGCACGCAAACTGACTTCCATTTTGGAAAGCCACTGCATGTCACCCGGTTGCCACCAACACGCTGAGACATGAAACCCACTGCATAGTACACATGGCCATTGGCCGAAATGGTGACTGAGGGTCATCATTAATACAAGCAATCCAATTTCCTAATTCTTGTGCCAAATATCAGAGGACAAATATAGTGACCTGGAATCAGCACGACCGTCTGGGCTTCCATAGATTTCCAACTGTCTGAGCTACCACCAAATATCTCAGGTGTCGTCTATGGTCTTGTGGCCTTCATCGCTGCCATAGCCGTAATCACAAAACTGTCTCAAGGTTCCAATGTAAGCACTGCCTACAGGGGAAATACATTGTTAGTATTCCCTTTTGTCATGTATCTTGCCTATCTTGCACTGTATCATTTCACCGCCACAACTGTACAGTTTATCACTTACATAATCATGTTGTAGTTGACGTGTGTCCTCGGGGCCCAACTCCCTCAGCATTCCTTCACATTGTCATGACTGCTGAGATATGTTGAGTCCCTCATATCTTGTAGACTTTTGTCACTCACAGTACCTAGCCTATTTCCGTCTAGGTATATATAATATTAGTGTTCCTTCACACTGTCATGACTGCTGAGCCTATTTCTGTCTAGATTGTTCAGGTTATGAGCCCTGAACTCTGATCGGGCAGAATTCAAGCCAATGGGATCTAGACACAAGAACATTCATTTCAGCTATCATGCCATACCATTTTTATACATCTCAAATACCTGTCTACTGCTGGTTAAAACCATGGGGAAGTACAACCATATCTGTGAACTCATGGGCGCCAAAAATTACATGCAGTGGTGCTGTCAGATGACATTAGCCCTTAAGGGTGAACATCTCTGGAACCATTGCAGCAATGGTGCAGATGCCAAAGATCTTGCAGAACTCGCCTCCACACAACCAGTTCTGGCCAACCTGGCTGCAATTTCAAATGATGAATGGGAGAAAATTTTGGATTGGCTAGCAAAAGACATGCAGGCCAAGGCACTCATTGACAGGAAGATCTCCATGATTGTCACAAGTCAACTCAGTGACAATCAGACAGCCTGAGAACAATGGGACATTCTTTCCTGATGGTACTCACAGAATGATCTCATGTTTCAATATGAGCTTCGAGCTCGGAAAAACTTGGAAAAACTCAAAGATGCTGACAATGCACCGTGCTACCTTGGAGTTTTCGAAGATGCACGTCACTGTTTCATCCAGATGGGTGTAACGTACTCCAACAACAAAGCCATCTTTGATCTTTTGCAGGGCTTGCCAGATGTAATCGAGTGGCAGATCTTCAAGGAGTTCACAATGAACTATATGTCCAGCACTACTGCAACCTCCAGTGTTGTCCCCTCAAGCCCCAGCACCACTACCAGCACCACTACCCCACCATGCCCCCTTAGCTTTGAAGAAGTCACTAAACATTTTACTGAAAAAGCTAATGCTATAGTTGGCTGACGGAAACTAGCTGGACCAGGATCTGAGTATGCCAACACTGCCATCACATCAGCAAAATTGCAAAAAGTCTGGACTGACTGGACTAACTGGAGCCAGTCAATTCCAGTAGCCCCAGTAGTGCAGTAGCCCAGTGCACCAGTAATCCCAGTAAGGTCAATATTCCAGTAACCCAGTTGACAAGTGATTCCAGTAACCCAGTCAATTCAGTAACCCAGTAGCCCAGTTGACAAGTGATTCCAGTAACCCAGTAACCCAGTCAATCTAGTACTTTAATAAACTCAGTAACCCAGTCAATCCAATACTCCAGTACTCCAGTACTTCAGTCAATTCAGCAACCTAGTAGTCCAGTAGCCCAGTTGACAAGTGAATCCAGTAACCCAGTCAACTCAGTAATTCAGTAATCCAGTTAACCCAGTCAGTCTAGTGATCCAGTAATCCAGTTGGAAAGTAATTCCAGTAATCCAGTAACCCAGTCCATTCAGTAGTCCAGTAACCTAGTCAATTCAGTTACCTAGTCAATTCAGTACTCCAGTAACCCAGTCAGTCCAGTAGTCCAGTAACCCAGTAACCTAGTCAATTCAGTAGTCCAGTAACCCAGTAACCTAGTCAATTCAGTAGTCCAGTAGCCCAGTCAGTCCAGTAACCCAATAACCTAGTCAATTCAGTAGTCCAGTAGCCCAATCAGTCCAGTAACCAAGTAACCAAGTCAATTCAGTAGTCTAGTAACCTAGTCAATCCAGTACTCCAGTAACCCAGTAACCCAGTAGTCCAGTCAGTCCAGTATTCCAGTAACCCAGTCAGTCCAGTAGTCCAATAACCCAGTAACCTAGTCAATTTAGTAGTCTAGTAGCCTAGTCAGTCCAGTAACCAAGTAACCAAGTCAATTCAGTAGTCTAGTAACCTAGTCAATCCAATACTCCAGTACTCCAGTGACCCAGTCAACCAAGTAACCCAGTCCATTCAGTAGCTCAGTTGACAAGTGATTTCAGTAACCTAGTAATCCAGTTAACCCAGTACTCCAGTCATTTCAGCACCCAGTTGGCAAGTGACCCCAGTAACCCAGTCAATTTAGCACTCCAGTAATTCAGTTAACCTAGCAGTCCAGTAGTCCAGTCAATTCATTAACCCATTAATTCAATTGCTTTAGCTTTTCAGTAACTCCAGTGACTCAATAATTCATAGGTAGAGAGATATTGTACATGACTGATATATTCACATATAAGCAATAGTGTGCCAGGTTTGCAGTTTTCGTAAAACGATGTAGGAGTGAACGAGGGTGACTGTGGACTATACCTGGGCAACATTGGCAAGAACACCAGTGACGTTGGTGAATATCTCAGACTGGTGTGTTAGTATCCCAGCAATGTCAGATTTAGTGCAAGAGATGTGGGCAAATAGGTCAGTGACATAGGTGCCCTGCCTTGGTCATAGAACGGCGATGTTGCATATGGTGATGTTCAGAAGGGTGACGTGGCATCTGTGGTGTGCGATAGTCTTGAAACAATGTGAACGGGGGTGGAAGTGTATGAAACACTGTGCACCAAGGAGGGGAGTGAGTGCCACTGTTGCAACCACGTCAGTAGTTGGAAGAGGGGGTGCACGAGTACTCCCTGATGGCATTTTGAACATGTTGTGTGGTGGTGTCCACTGCCACGGTGTGCTTTAGCCTTGAAACAATGTGAATGGGGGTGGAAGCATACGGAATGCTGCGCATTGAGGAGGGGAGTGAGTGCTGCTGTTGCGACCATGTCAGTAGTTGGAAGAGGGGTGCACGAGTACTCCCCAATGGTGTTGGTCAAGCTGAAGGTGTTGAAGTCAAGATGGGGGGATAAGGATGAGGATGAGGATGAGGATGAGGATGAGGGTGAGGGACTTGGGACATGGGCTGCACGAATGCCTGGTGGTATTTTGGAGGGGAGTGAGTGCCGCTAGTGTCAGTAGTTGGAAGAGGGGTGCATGAGTACTTCCCAATGGTATTGGTCAAGCTGAAGGTGTTGAAGTCAAGATGGGGGGACAGGGATGAGGATGAGGATGAGGATGAGGATAAGGATGAGGATGAGGATGAGGATGAGGATAAGGGACTTGGGATGTGGGCTGTGTGCACACCCGGTGGTATTTCAGAGGGGAGTGGGTGCCACTGTTGTGGCTGTGTCAGTAGTTGGAAGAGGGGTGCATGAGTACTCCCCAATGGTGTTCCTTAGCCTCCATGTGTTGAAGTTAAGATGGGGGGATGGGGACTTGAGACTTGGGCTGCGTGTGCACCTGGTGGCATTTTGGAGAAGGGCGAGTGCTGCTGTTGCAGCCATGTCAGTAGTTGGCAAAGGGGGGGTGCAAGAGTACTCCTCAATGGCACTTTGAACATGTCACGTGATGGTGTCCCACTGCCACAACATGCTTTAGGCTTGAAATGATGTGAACAGGAACAGAAGTGTGTGGAACACTGTGCGTTGAGGAGGGGAGTGAGTGCCACTGACCTCTCAAGTAGGAATTCTCCATGAACCCTCTTGCCTTGGGGCTGAAGTTGTCTTTTGTAAAGAGACAACATAACCAATGATGGAATCTGAACTATATATGATGTCCTTCCACACTCTGCTGCCCCACACAGACCAACGTCTGAGAGATGTTGACACAAGAACCCTTTGAACTGGCAGTGACCATCTGCTTGACATTGTTGTCCTCCTTTAGGTTCTTTTGAGTGTATTGACTGGAGTCAACACAGGTGCAGTACAGCTCTCACTCAACCTTGCTCTCAAATGACTCTTGAATGGTCATCCCTGGCATGGGCTTGAGCCAGTCATGGTAAGTGTCATCAATAATTTCCACAACCTACTGCTTCTTCTCCCTGATACGCTGGGTGATGTAACTCATGACCTTGGGTTCAGCAATTGTGTCGCCAATGCCGATACTGAAACCATTGTGGAATAACCAGAAGTTTACGACCATCTGGATCCCTGTGAATACCGATCGTGTGGCCTCCAGACCCTTCTCGCAGAAGATGACGTGGATAAGACCACCCTGTGTTGTGCTGATGGTCTTTTTGTCCATAATGTCAAATAAGATTTCTTTTTTCATTGTTGACCATCATGCACGACTTTAGATCAGGTGCATGGTGAATGTTGATACCCCAGGGAATAACCATGCTCTGAATTTGCTTCCCCCTCCAAAGAGGCTTTGGTTTGGTGATCACCAGAGTTGGGACATTGTTATCCCAATCAGGGACCCAGAGAAGGATGTTTTGGACCTGGCTCCAGTTCAAGAATGTGTTGACAACCTCAAAACTAATAAAGTCTTAGGCTGAATCACACCAGAGAGCTTGGTAGAGGCAAGAAATAGTTGGGGAAAACCAACAAGAACTTGACTAAAGTTCTCGGTGGTGCTCGTTTAGATTATATACCTACTGACTATGTTTAGGGCAGGTACTTTAGGGTAAGTTAAGTAAATATTTGTGTCGAGGATTAGAGGCAATGACGTCAGCGTGCATCATAGCCTAGACCATCTGTAGTATGATGTCATAGATAAGAGATAAGGGTCTAGCCCTATGAGTCAGAAAGTGTTACGGGTCTATATTTTTCACCCTTCACATATGCACGTTTTCCTTCTTATCTTATCTTATCGCGTCACGTGATCCATCAGGATCTAATCGTCTATCTTATCGTGAACGCTTTACTTACATGGACTTAGTCGTTTCGTGCAACTGCTGCTTAGTCAGCATGGACACTCAACTCTTCACACGGATCTACGATCCTCTTACACTGTCACGGAGTTCACCTTTTCACTTCATCTCCGTGCCGGCTATTATTATGTATGCTTCTCTTCCATTTGGTGTGCATGCGCATCACACATGTTATGCTTCTCTTCTCTTCCATTCTGCCACACCGCGTGTTGGCCTCATGCTATGCTTCTATGCTTCCATTCCATTCCCACACATGCGGACAAAGCATTGCAATCGTAGATACAGCGTATACATGGACAAATACCTGTTGTAGTATATAAACCTGAATGCATCGGCCAGAGAACTCCAGTTTAGTTCTCTT
>JBBPSC010000933.1:0-12796 GCA_038093395.1 Baorangia bicolor
GAATCTCATTATCCCTGAAGCTCCTCAGATGTCGGTCTCTTTGTGAGCATCTGTTAGTTATATTGATTGTGCACCACTTGGTGCGCTTTCAGGTGACCTACGAGTTGTGCCACATTGTGGCACACTGTTATTGTTTATTTATGTTGACTCGTCCTACCTTTGTTCGAGTCCAGTGTACTTCGCCTTCCCTCAGTCTCTTACACTGGACTCCAGGTTTGTACCATTCTACTAGAATTATCAATATAGTCTCTTACACTGGACTCCAGCTACTCGCTGTTTTAACAGCATCACCTGTTGAGTATCCTTGTTGAATGAGACCTCTTTGGATATGCTTCACATAACAAAAGATCAAGAATCTCCATGGTCCCACCTTCTCAGATGAAGGACCTTTACCACAGCCACCACAAGTCGCTTTGGGCTATTCTGCAGCAACAACAAAGACAGCGACGTCAAAATCCCCGACGTAGAAAACCTTGCCTCCCCAGAGATTCCTGCCCCACCCAGCTTCAAACAACATCGAGTCCTCAGACCGTCCAGGTCGTTGACACCACTAGCACCCCCACCCAGAGCATCTACACCCCCAGCATCTCCCCCTTGTCCCACATTGCCAACCATGTCCACCAGAACCCCTGAGCTTAAGGCTGCCCTCCCAGCCAACTTTTCTGGCCAGTTGGATGACACCCCCAATGGATCAAAGCCATGAGGGCTTACTTTGCCCTCAACACCTCCCTGTACACCATGGATGGTGACAAGATCATGACCACCCTCAATAAGATGAGCACAGGAGAAGGCGCCTCCTTTGCTAAGATGTAGTATGACAAGATGGCCAACTTGGCCACCCCTAACAATGAGAAGACCTTCAATTACTTCACCTCCAACTTCAAGACCACCTTCTACCCATTCGACACCAAGTCCACTGCTTGCCTGAACCTCACCAAGCTCACCCAGAAGTCCACTTGCCTCCCTGATGGAACCACAGATGATGGTTTCCAACAATATATCACCAACTTTCAAAACCTCACCTGTAAAGCAGAAATTACCGATGAAGTTACCCTCATAGACCAGTTCTCTATCAGACTAGACCAACGCCTCGTTGGCATGATCCTCTCCATGTCCATCCCCCCTACTACACTCTCCAAATGGATTGAGCAAGCCAAGACCTTTCACATACAGAAGATGTGCATCCTTGCCCTCAGGAAGGGTCACCTTCAACCCTCACCCTCCCCTCACCCTACAAAGGACCCCAATGCCATGGATGTTGACACCATCACCATTACCAAGCTCACTCCTGCTGATCGAGCTAGATGCATCAGAGACAAGCTCTGTTTCTGCTGTCGCAAGCCTAGCCACAGCGCCCCAAATTGCACCCAGTTTTCCACCTCCCAAAGGACCTCTCAACACCCCTAGAACATTTGCACCACTGAAACTTCCCCTCCCAAGGAAGAAACCCCTGCCTCACCCCACTCCCACCTTGATGAATATGTCAACTCACTTAAGACCTCTGGCAAGAACGAAGGAGAAATCCTTGCAGTTCTCAAAACCTGCTATGAAGAACCATCTGAAGAAATCACTTTGGTGTCCCTGGCATGCATTCAAAAGGCACAGGATTCTTAAGAAGGGAAGCCACCTTGATGTCTTCTTCCCTTACAATGAACCATGTACTTGTAGTACCAAAGAATGACAGAACCCTGCATCTTCCCATCTCGCTGCAAGGAAAGAACCAAACCATCAAAACCACCACCCTCATTGACTCTGGTGCAACCAGAAACTTCATTGACCCTCAACTCTTATTCCTGTTACGCTTTTTCCCCTTTATCATTCTACTTATCTTGTTACTTCTCGACTTGTCACTTGCATGTGGTGTGGTAGGTCGGCTTCTATCACTTCTGCTTCATTAATCCTCGCTGACCCCTCCAATATTGTCATCACTTATCTGTTTCCGTAATCCCTTGGCATGGACTTATCTCCTCTCCGTAGTCGCCTCTCTTATGACAACAAGTTCCCCTATCTTCCATCACTTTCTATTTTCTTTGTAAGCCTGGTCTGTGCGCATCCCCTTCTTACTTATTTAAACCTATGCTGTATCATGTGTATCTCTATTCTTGATCTACGCTATACAAGCATACCTTCTTGAATCACTTGGAAGTCAAGCTTCCTTTCCTGAGTCCTTGTTCTCGTCTCCTCGCATGACTCTTTGTCGATGCTCTCCTCCTCGTCCAAGACCTAGTAACCCTAGGCACCCTTGTATAAAGTCCCAGCACCCCTGGGCACCCTTGTTAGTCTCCTAGAGACTCCCTCGTCCTAGTATCTCGTTATCCTCGCAGCTCCTCAGATGTCAGTCTCTTCGTGAGCATCGCCTGTTGAGTATCCCTGTTGAACGAGACCTCTTTGGTACACTTCGCATAACAAAAGATCAAGAATCTCTGTGGTCCCACCTCCTCAGGTGAAGGACCTTTACCACAGTCACCACGAGTCACTTCAGACTATTTTGCAGCCCTAATGAAGACAGTGACATCAAAATCCCCAATGTAGAAAACCTTGCCACACCAGAAATCCCTGCCCCACCTAGCTTCAGACAGCATCGAATCCTCAGACCAACCAGGTCATCAACACCATTAGCACCCCCACCCAGAGCATCTACACTCCCAGCATCTCCACCTTGTCCTGCATCGCCAATCATGTCCACCAAAAACCCCAAGCTCAAGGCCACCCTCCCAGCCGACTTTTTAGGCCAATCTGACGATGCCCCCCAATGGATCAAAGCCATGAGAGCTTACTTCACTCTCAACACCTCCTTGTACACCACTGACGGTGACAAAATCATGACCACTCTCAATAAGATGAGCACAGAAAGAGGTGCCTCCTTCGCCAAGATGTGGTATGACAAGATGGCCAATTCGGCCACTCCCAACAATGAGAAAACCTTCGATTACTTTGCCTCCAACTTCGAGACCACCTTTTAGCCATTCGATACCAAGTCCACCGCTCGCTTGAACCTCACCAAGCTCACCCAGAAATCTACTCACCTCTCTGATGGAACCACAGATGATGGTTTCCAACAGTACATCACCAATTTCCAAAACCTCGCCTGTAAAGCAGGAATCACTGACGAAGTCACCCTCACGGACCAATTCTCTATCAGATTAGACCAACGCCTTGTTGGGATGATCCTCTCCATGTCTGCCCCCCCTACTATGCTCTCCAAGTTGATTGAGCAAGCCAAGACCTTTCACACGCAGAAGATGCACATCCTCGCCCTTAGGAAGGGTCATCTCCAACCCTCATCCTCTCCTCACCCTGCAAAGGACCCCAATGCCATGGATGTTGATGCTGTCACCATCACCAAATTTACTCCTGCTGATTGAGCTCGATGCATCAGAGACAAGCTTTGCTTCCGTTGTCGCAAACCTGGCCACAGCGCCCTGAACTGCACCCAGTTCACCTCCTTCTCTAAGACCCCTTGATGCCCCCAGAACCTTCGCACCATGGAAACTTCCCCTCCTGAGGAAGAGACCCCTGCCCCACCTCACTCCCACCTCGATGAGTATGTCAACTCACTCAAGACCTCTGGCAGAGACGAAGGAGAAATCCTTGAAGTTCTCAAGATCTGCTATGAAGAACCGTCTGAAGAAATCGCTTTAGTGTCCCTGGCATGCATCCAGAAGGCATGGGATTTTTAAGAAGGGAAGCCGCCTCAACGTCTCCTTCCCTTACAATGAACCATGTACTTGTAGCACCAAAGAATGACAGAGCCTTGTGCCTCCCCATCTCGCTACAAGGAAAGAACCAAACTGTCGAAACCACTGCCCTCATTGACTCTGGTGCAACCGGAAACTTCATCGATCCTCGACTCCTGTCCCCAGGAAACTTCCAAACATTGCCACTCCCCAGCCCCATCATTGCCTACAATGTTGATGGAACCCCCAATCAAAAGGGGACCATCAAGAACAATGCCTTCATTCCCATCTACTCCAACTTGTTCTCTGACACAGAACGACTCATGGTCACCCACCTTAGTCATCCTCAGGTTATACTTGGAATGCCCTAGGGGTTGAGTGGTCTCCTCATGAGTATCCTCCCTCAAACGGAACCGAAGGGGAACACATCAACAAGGTCACCATATCTGTTACAGTTTTTCCTCTTCATCATTCCATTTATCTCATTACTTCTCAACTTGTCACTCACACGTGGCATGGTAGGTCGGCTTCCATCACTTCTGCTTTATTAATCCTCACTGACCCCTCTGATATTATCATCACCTATTTGTTACCTTAGTTCCCTTATATGGACTTATCCTCCTCCACAGTTGCCTCTCTTATGACGACAAGTGTTCCTAGCTTCCATCAGTTTCCATCAGTTTCCATTCCTTTAGTCAGCCTGGTCTGTGCGCAGTTTCTCCACTATTTAAAACCTCTGCTGTATTGCTTGTAATTCCCTATTCTTGATCTACGCAAATACAAGCATACTTTCTTGAATCACTCAGAAGTCTAGCTTCCTTTCCTTGTCCTTGTCCTTGTCCCTCAGCGTGACCTATCGTCGACGCTTCTCTCCTCGTCCAAGACCTAGCAACCCTAGGCATTCTAGTCCAAGTCCCAGTACCCCTGGGCATCTCCACCTGTCTCTTTAAGGAGACTCCTTCGTCCCCTATACCTTGTTATCCCTGAAGCTCTTCAGATGTTGGTCTCCCCGTGAGTATCGCCTGTCGAGTATCCTTGTTGAACAAGGCCCCCTTTGGTATGCTTCGCGTAACAAAAGATCAAGAATCTCTGTGGTCCCACCTTCTCAGGTGAAGGACCTTTACCATAGCCACCACAAGTCACTTTGGACTATTCCACAGCCCTGATGAAGACAACGACATCGAAATCCCCGACGTAGAAAACCTTGCCACATCAGAAATCCCTGCCCCACCCAGCTTCAGACAACATCGAGTCCTTGGACCACCTAGGTCATCGACACCACTAGCACCCCCACCCAGAGCAACTACACCCCCAGTGTCCCCACCTCGTCCCACATCGCCAACCATGTCTACCAGAACCCCAGAACTCAAGGCGGCCCTCCCAGCTGACTTTTCGGGCCAATTCGACGACGCCCTCCGATGGACCAAGGCCATGAGGGCTTACTTTGCCCTCAATGCCTCCCTGTACACCACTAACAGAGACAAGATCATGACCACCCTCAACAAGATGAGCGCAGGAAGAGGTGCCTCCTTCGCTGAGATGTGGTACGACAAGATGGCTAACTCAGCCACTCCCAACAACGAGAAAACCTTTGACTACTTTGCCTCCAACTTCGAAACCACCTTCTACCCCTTCAACACCAAATCCACAGCTCGCTTAAACCTCACTAAGCTTACCCAGAAGTCCACCCACCCCCCCGATGGAACCACAGATGATGGTTTCCAACAATACATCACCGACTTTCAGAACCTTGCCTGTAAAGCAGGAATCACCAATGAGGTCACCCTCACTGACCAGTTTTCCATCGGATTAGACCAACGCCTCATCGGCATGATCCTCTCCATGTCCACCCCCCCTACCATGCTCTCCAAGTGGATTGAGCAAGCCAAGACCTTTCACACGCAGAAGATGCACATCCTTGCCCTTAGAAAGGGTCATCTCCAACCCTCGTCCTCTCCTTGCCCTGCAAAAGACCCCAATGCTGTTATGTGAAGCGTACCAAAGAGGTCTCATTCAACGAGGATACTCAACAGGCGATGCTCACAAGGAGACCGACGTCTGAGGAGCTGCAAGGATAACGAGATACTGGGACAGAGGGGTCTCCAAAGAGACCGACGAGGATGCCCAGGGGCACTGGGGCTTTATGCGATGATGCCTAGGGTTGCTAGGTCTTGGACGAGGAGAGAAGCGTCAACAATAAGTCACGCTGAGGGACAAGGACAAGAGCTAGGAGAGGAAGCTAGACTTCTGAGTGATTCAAGAAGGTATACTTGTTACGCGAAGCGTACCAAAGGAGTCTCGTTCAACAGGGATACTCCACAGGCGATGCTCACAAAGAGACCGACGTCTGGGGAGCTGCGAGGATAATGAGATATGAGGATGAGGGAGTCTCAAAGAGACTAACAAGGATGCCCAAGGGGCGCTGGGACTTTATACAAAGATGCCTAGGGTTGCTAGGTCTTGGATGAGGGGAGGAGCGTCGACAAAGAGTCACGCTTGGAGATGAGGACAAGGACTTAGGAATGGAAGCTGGACTTCCAGGGGATTCAAGAAAGTATGCTTGTTTAGCATAGATCAAGAATAAGGAAGTACAGGTGGAGCGGTGTAAGTTTATATAAAGGTTGCAAGTGTGCACGGACCAGACTCCTCATAAGGAAACAAACAAGAGAGAATATGATGGAAGATTGAGGGGACACAGGCCACTGTGAGAGAAATGGCAAGGAGATGGATAAGTCCAAGGAAAGGTGTTTTACAGAAAGAGAGAAACAAAGGTATAGTCGGAAGGGTCAGCGAGGATGATGAGAAGAGCGGAAGAAATGGAAGCTGACCGACAGCGCCAAATACAAGTAAGGGAACGGTGTACACAAAGGAGAAGGCGAGAAGAGTGAAGAAAGAAAACTGTAACAGAAGCTGGACTTCCTGGGGATTCAAGGAAGTATGCTTGTATAGTGTAGATCAAGAATAGAGAAGTACAGATGGAGTGGTGTAGGTTTATATAAGAACTATAAATGTGCACGGACCACGCTCCTCATAAGGAAATGAAAGAGAGAGAATATGATGGAAGGTTTAGGGGACACAGGCCATTGTAAGAGAAATGGTGAGGAGATAGGTAAGTCCAAGGAAAGGTGTTCAAGGTAAGAGAGAAACAAGAGTAAAGTTGGAGGGGTCAGTGAGGATGATTAGAAGAGCAGAAGAAATGGAAGCTGACCGACCACGCCAAGTATGAGTAAGGGAACAATGTATGAAAAGAAGAAGACGAGAAGAAGCAAGAAAGAAAACTGTAACAGTCATTCCCTTCATTGCCACTGGCACTATCATTGGTTGCTGCCTCCAAGCCTACCATCTCTGACTGTTTTCTGGTTTCCTTATTGGTTGCAGCCACTATCTGTGGACCAGGGCCACCATCCCATGGCATTGTAATGCTGCTCGGCTGCTCGGGTATGGAAGATCTTGTATGAGTTGGACTGTGATTGCCTGGCGCTCCATTCTTGTCATCATTGGAGCTGTTGTCTGCCATCTCAGCACTCCTCTGCTTTTTCCAGGTTTAAGTTTCACTGGTCATTAGGCAAGTGTGTTTCATGCCTTTCTTTGAACAACAGCAGCACATTGGCTCTTTAATCTCCAGCTGTCTGTTGTGTTCCTGGTGACGTTTTTCAAGCTTGGCATCTGGCAATTTTTTCCAGTATATAACTCCCATATCCCATTTCTAAAACAACATTTCAAGTTGCATTATCCCACTACAAGTGCTGCTTAGGTTTGCAAATGGAATGAAGGCTGGCCAGCCTTCAATGTCAACCTGGTACTGGGCAACAACATTATGAAAGTAATGGGCCCAATGTATTCGTGTGTCTGGATCTCCTGTGATCTCACCTTGGCCAGGAATTCAGACACAATGACAGGTATATCACTGACATGACTCACATAATTTTGCTGTTATAATTTCTCAAATCTGGGTATGTGCAACTGAAATATGAGCTGCATGATTCTATGCTGAGCCTAAAAAAATAGTTGTCATGATTTTGTATCAATATTGTCTTGTTACTGCACACCTTTCACACCCTGTATGGCATAACCCTCCATTTTACCAATGATAGTGGTTGTGTCAAGTTCCATCATGGAGGACATGAAATCAGCAACACCTTTGGTATAGTAGGCCACACCTTGGAGCAGAAGGTCAGCTGTGCTGTGGGTTGCATACAATAATGTCTTGACACTGGTGTGACATTGGAGGTTATTGAGCTAAAAGTAGGGTACTGCTAGTTTAAATTTTGAGACAGCTAATGGCATTGCATTTTATTTTTGACTGCCTTCAAAGTGTGGGTAACATCATTGATTTTTGATTGTCTCAAAATGTGTATTCCAATGGTCTTTGTGATATGAAAGTCAGCAAACTCTTTGACAAGCTTTGCTTCAGCTTTATCTAGAAGCTTATGATACTCAGCAAGACTTTCCTTGACCATATCAGGCAAAATGGTCCTGCCTCTGGACACTGCAGCTGGTTATCACATAGCATCATTGTAGTAGTTAGAAGAAAAACAAAAGAAATAAAGCTACCTTGCTCAGTATCATTGGCACCCAACTCATGGTATTCATGACCCTTACTCCAACAGAACACATTCCATGCATTCACCTTGTTGTGTCTGGAGGTGAACTTGAGATGTCCAAGATAAAGGTTGTTCTGGACATGATGGATACTCTTATGATGTGTGGCTGCGATTGTCTGGACATGCTCACCCATGGAGTTGATTGTGGTGCTCATGTCACTCCAATATTCTTGAACAGCCTTGCATTGAGTTATGTGGAGTTCTGCACAAGCATTCTTGTCCAAGTTAACTGTTGCATGTGCACGTGGTTTGGGCTGAACACACTGAGAACCTTGTTTCCTGAGTAAATAAACTTGTGAGGGCATAGAGCAGAAAAGGCAGGGAGTCACAGCCCATTATGTGGGCATGGTATTTAAGTCTAGCAGAGAGGAGAAAATTTTTGTTCAGTCATATATGGTGACAAACTAGTTAAAGAAGCAGTAGCAGGATTCAGCAGAATAAAACAAGTAGAATATAAAATGCAAACAACAGGATCATGAAATCAATTACTTGAAGTACTGTGCTAAGGATATGAGTCCAGACTTGGAGCTTGGTGGATTTCTGTGACATGCATACAGTAAACCTTCAAAGTTTATGGCTAACCAGGAAACCACTTATAGCAGTGACAGAAGTAACTACAGTGGTACTGAGATCTGCAGCAAGTGCCCTAGCCAGATGGAATGCTTGTTCATAAGTTAAATTCCATGGTGCAGCCCTCAGGACAGCCTCCCAATGGCTGCTGCACACAGTCTTGATAAGGACCTGCAAGCGAGGCAGCAATTTGTTGCCAAGATTGAACCGATCAATGACAGCATCCATGTTCGGTCCAAGGCTCATCAACAATGGCTCACAACTGCTGCCAAGTCAGAAGGAATAACAAGAGAAACTGCCACTGGTGGTGAATCTAATAAATTTTTTTTGGCTGAAGTAATGAACTGGTTTGTGAGGCAACACTTGTGGATGGAATGATGTTGGGGAGTTGACAAAGTGTTGGGGACCCATGTATTGTTCAAGGCATAAACATGCAAAGTTGCTGCCTCCTGGATCACAACAGAGGATGAGAAAAGGTGGGCACTGTTAGGCTGAGTGTTTGGGGTGAGACCATTGCATTGTATGCATGAGCACAAAAGGTTCTTGCTGACATGGAGATAGTTTGTACCAGCAAGAGAGACATGTGCTACATGTGCTGCAAAAGAATTAGAGAAAAGTGGAGTGACACAGACATGAACTTATAGCATGGTTTTGGTGATTTTACAGACTCAATCTGGCACTGTTGGACAAACTGGTGAAGATGGGGGATGGCAAAATATTGACAGAATGCATGGACTAACATGGTGGTGTTGCCATTAACCTGCTTGTTCCTGAACAGCTTGTAAGGGGTGATGTAGAGATCAGTGGTTATGAGGTTGAAGATTACTTCCTTATCCAATGGTATCTCAATGTCTGAACACTGAATGAGAAGCAATATGCCTTTGTCCAAACAATCTTGCATTGTAACCTAGCATGCAGAATAAGGTGAACAATAGAAAATTTGAGACATGTAACTTACTGCATCAAAAATGTCCCTAAGCAATGCCTCAACCAACTCGGATTTATTCAATAATAGCAGCTTGGATTTGTTGGTTTCAATGAATGAAACATGGGCTGGATGGAGGCCGTCTTCTGTCTTCATAAGGTGGTGTGTCCTGTTCTTGTATATATGGTGTCTAAGGACCACACGGATCACTGTCTCATGCTTGCCATCTCTATAATCTTCTGTGAAGGATGAGGAGTGCATAGCATTGATGTTCATGGCCATGAGTTTGTTGTGTGCTTCCAATGATTCAATCTTGTCAATTGCAGGATGGTCATGTCACAAGAACTCCATGGTGATGATTCTAATGGAGGATGGTAGAAGTGAAAGTGAATTGAGCACAAGGTTACTTCTACCTTGCAGTGCACACTAGCACTGGCAAGATGATGAAGTCAAGGAGCTGCTAACTTAGTTACACTTTCTAAATGCTAAACCTTTAGAGATAATGATGCACCAATGAACAGCATATGACAAGTGGAAACAACTGAGGTTTTCAACTGTTTACACTAGCCTTTTATATTGTTACAAGTGTGTACACAGACCAAGCTGTGTTTAATGATAAGGAGTATATATATGGTAACCAGTGATAAAGGTGTGACTAGGTAAAAGCAGAAGTTGTGTCATGTGATATAAATATTGACTATGTGTAATGAAGCATGTTCAGGATAGGGGCAGAGTCTAGACTCTGTCACCTGATCTTTCCCACAGTCATGTGCTTTGGGTCATGTGACAGTCAAAGATTTTGTAATCATGTGCTTGGGCCATGTGACTATCAAAAGGTTTGAATTGAAAGTTGAAGTCCAAAGTGGTAGATGAGTACAAAGTCTTTAGTGGTATCCATAACAGATATGACCATATTAAAATGATGTCATTGGCACACTTATTTGACCCTAATATTATCAATCATTATTTAGTAAATAACATAAGATTCTGATAAATGCTATGGTTCAACCCTATCTGATTATATAACTTACACAATCCTAAGCAATATAAAGGGCAGGGTACCACCCAGCTAACCCTACTTCATCATGAAATCCATTTCTACCTTTGCTAGTGCCAATATCATTTCTCTCTCTGAATCTGGTTTTTTTGCTAGGAAGATATCCTCTAAAGCTGGTCTGGGGAAGTCTATTGTGGCCAGGATTATCAAAGAGATCCATCTAGGCAAGGAAAACATCAAATTAGGATATCCTTCCAAACTTCCTTTTACTGATAGAAGAGGAATTATCTCTAGTATTATCTTTGGCAAGATTGAAAATGCTATTCAGGCAACCCATCTCATTAATTCTAATCTCCTCTCCTGTCTCTGCCCAAACTGTTCAGAATGTGCTCAAATCTGCATCTCCAAAGGCTGTAGTTAAAAAAAAGAAACCACTCTTATATATTAGGCATAGGCAACACAGACTAGCCTCTGCTCTTAAGCACCAACATTGGATTGTAGAGTACTGGAATAGGGTAATTTGATCAGATGAGACCAAGATCAATAGGACTGGATCAGATGGAAGGAAGTATGTGTGGAAAGTGGCTAGAAAGCCTTTACAAGACCAGGAAGTACAGGAAACAGTAAAGTTTGAAGGAGGTTCCTTGATGGTTTGGGGATGCATGAGTTGGAATGGAGTGGGAATTCTTGTAGAAGTGGAAGGAGGGATGAAGGTTGAGCAATATGTCACCATTTTTGAGGATAATCTGCTTCAGTATACATACATAGCATATTATCAAATTCTGAAGGGAGATTTTCCAGCAAGTTGCTCACTACCTTCTGTAAACCCAAACCAGTGGTGAGGATAAGGAGGTAAAGACTACTCCTAGCTACAACCTTTGCAAACTTGAAGCCAGATGAATGCCAAGCTGAAAAGGTATAAAATCTCACACTGTAGTCTTCTCCTAGGTCATTGTTGAAGATTCCCTCCAGATTCTGCTTAATTTGAAATCTGATGCTGAAAAGAGTTGACAAGGATACAATAAACATTGAAGATTAGCTAACTCACCTCTGGCACTTTAACATCAGCTGTGTGCAGCTAATTGTTACAAACACCACTAAAGACACTATGCTTATCTATCATTTTGGACTTCAAACTTTCAAACCTTTTGATAATCATATAATCTCAGCACATGATTATAAAACCTTCAACTGTCACATGATCCAAAGCATATAACCATGAGAAAGATTAGGTGACTGAGTCTAGACTCTGCCCCTATCTTAAACATGCTACATTACACCTAGTCATTATATATAGTCCATGAGATAACTTTTGCTTTGTTTTGGTCACACCCTTATCATTAGTTACCATATATGTACTTCTTATTTGTATACAACATGGTCTATGCACATACCTGTAACAATATAAAAGGCTAGTGTAAATGGCTGAAGACCTCAGTTATTTCCACTTGTCATTGGCTGCTCATTTGTGCATCACTATCTCCTTAGTGGGGTTTAGCATTGAGGGACTTTGATTAAGAAAGCAGCTTCTTGACTTTATCATCCCACCAGTGCTAGTGTGTGCTGTGAGGTAGAGGTTCCCTGAGTACACAATCATCTTGCCTATGCCTTAATTGGTATGGCTCACAACACTGATCATGAAGGCAAAATAAACCTGAACACTCTTTAGCTGTAGATCACAACATTGGTCCACCAGTGAGCTGAGAGAAGGAACAACATTATCAGATTTCATAGTTGCTGTGGCATTGTCTAGATTTCAACAACAATCCACAATTTGTTATGATTCATTCTTTTCTCTACACTTTCTCTCATTATAGTTGTTGTATTACTATCATGCAACCTCCTTGTCAATATACATGTCTTTTATTCCATTGCCTTTTATTATCTTTTATTATCTTTCAAATGGACTTAGAAATCTTTTGTTGACTAATTGTTCTCTTTCCTATTTCATTGATTAGTCACCATCTGTCATGCAGTATAGGGCTGTTGGAGTGCACTGTACCACATTAATATTTCCTTTTTC
>JBBPSC010000934.1:0-12788 GCA_038093395.1 Baorangia bicolor
TTCGGACTCTTCGACGTCCCTGAAGAAAGCTCTGGCTTCTTCGAAGCCCATTCCCTTTATGGCAGCGACAGGATCCCTTTCCTTGCCTTTGCCCTTTTTGGTGCTTTTCTCGTCTTCCCAGGACGTTGCGGTTTCTTCTTCTGTCTTGGCGGCACGTGCCTGACGTCCGCCCAAGGACTTCCCACGTTTGCATGAATCACGGTGTTTCCCACCGATCCATTTGCAATTGCCACATTTGACGACCGGCTTTGTGCAGTCCTTGATGAAGTGATCGCCACCACAATTGTAGCAGCCCTTGGTGGTGCGACTGATGTCCATTGCATCAGGGTCGCGGGATTTGTTGGAACGTTGTTGGGTCCTGCCCATGATGAAGTTAAGGGACTCTTGCGCAGTCCCGACAGTGCGAATTTCCTGGAGATAAGCGTCGAAGGTAGCTTGACGCCTTCCAGTCTTAAAGATTTGAGCAATAATGCTCCCTTTGGTATTTGTCTCTAAGAGACTGATGGCATGTGTGGCGTCTATGTGCGCCTGCGTGTACAAAGCTTGGAATTTGACAATGAAGTCATCTGTAGGCATGTTGCCTTGTCGGAGGTTCTTGAGGCTCTGCCTCGCCCAGTCCTGCTGGTTTGTGCTTCGGAAGAGGCTTTCTACTTCCGTCACACACGTGTTCCATGTGTAATTACGACCCTGCATGAGTCGTGTTTGTGCGAATGGCCCGGCCTTTGGACCCTTGAGGCGTGAGAGAATGGCGACTGTCGCTTCATAGGAACCAACGGGAATGCTTTCCGCGTTGACCTGGATCCAGGCGTTCATCTTTGCCCACCATTCTTCGAACTTGGCCTTGGATCCGTCATACTCTCCAGGGTCTGCGAAAACTTCAATTTTCTTTGATGTTGACTTGGGTGCGGCGCCTGCGCCTGACCCTTGTGCTTGGATGGCATTTAGCTGCCTGTTAAGTTCTTCGTTTTCGGCCTGTCTTCTTGCAAGCTGACGGGCTAGACCGCCCATTGCGTCATTCATGTTGTTGAATTCTTCGAGTATTATGACAATTTTCTCCTGCCATGTGAGAGAGTCATCGTTAAGAGCATTGTTTAAGTTTTGCGACATTGTGTATAGAAGAAGGTAGTCCTCCTAGTGAGGGTGGTACTTGGGTTTGTGAAGAGAGATACGAGGTCTGAGGGTAATAGTGGAGAACGAGGGGTTGTAAAGTTCCCCTCCTTTAGCGCGGCGAATAGTACGTAAGGGTTTGGTAACCTGCGGAATCTGGACGATGACTTTCTTTTTGGGAGGTGCTTCCTCCGGTTCTTCTTCGGTGGCTTTCCTTTTTAAGCCTGACGATCCTTCTCCTCTATCTTCGGCTTGCCCACACTCTTCTTCAATTTCCCGCAAGAAACGTTCTACGTCTGGTTGGGGACCTTGGTGACTGCAACAGTTGAGTGGTGCGGGTGTGTGGTCGTTGGGGTCGACCTCTGTGCTCTGATAGTCTGGGAGAGGTGTGCTGGGATGCCTGCCGAAGTGGTCTAGGATGCCTGATGCGGATGCTTGTAAGATTGCGAGGTTTATCTCCTCGTCGCTTGTGAAACGGTAGTCGGAAAGTCTTAAGTTGGCCGCTAAGATGCGTGAACCAATGCTGGATGGTGTTTCGTATCGTGGTGGACTTCTCACACCCTCTGGCTCGTCTTCCGATGATGGCTGTCTAACTCCTGCCTGAGCTTCCTGCTCTGCGGCCCACTCGTCTACATCAATTACCTCACTGGGGTGAGGGATACGTGCTTCTCTGCACTCTGCGCCGAGACGTCTGATGTCAGCGATGTAACGTTCGAGGGTGACCGATGGCCAGTTAGCAAGGGTTCGGTGAAAGTCGATCGGCACTGCTCCAATTACTTCGTGAGCTAGTGGCCGACGCTTGAACTTGAGAGACGCACTTGTGAGGGTAGCGTCGGGAGGTGCAAGGTTTGAGTAAAAATGTAGTCTAGTTCTAATGAAACAACTCTCAAAGCGTAAAGCTCAAAGGTTGCACAGAAAGAAAGGCTAAGACTTTAGATGGAGAGGAGGAATGAAGAGTACTCCAACTGGGACCTCAATGAGAGGAAAAGACCAGAAGAACTAGACTGGAGTTCTCTGGCGTTGCATTGGGGCTTTATATACTACATGGTTTGTGTACACCTGTGTACGTCTAATCTACGATGACAATGCTTTGTCCGCATGTATGGGAATAGAATGGAAGCATGGAAGCATGACATGAGGCCAACACGCAGTGTGGCAGAATGGAAGAGAAGAGAAGCATAACATGCGTGATGTGCGTGTCCATCAAATGGAAGAGAAGCATACGTAATAATAGCCGGCACGGAGATGAAGTGAAAAGTGAACTCTGTGACAGGGTAAGGGGATCTTAGATCCGTGTGAAGAGTGTCCTGCTGACTAAGCAGCTTTGCACTAGAAACGACTAAGTCCATGAATCGTAAGTAGAGCGTTCACGATAAGATAGATGATTAGATCCTTGTGGATCACGTGACGCAATAAGATAAGATAAGATCAGAAAAGTGCATATGTGAAGGGTAAAAAATGTAGACCCGTAACAGTGGCAGCATAGCCATAGAATGGAATAGAAGCGTGACATGAGGACCACATGAGGATATGGCAGAATGGAACATAAGAAGCATGTCATGCATTCAATGCATGTAGAATGGAAGAGAAGACTAACCTGCACGGTGATGATGTGAAAAGGTGAAACCGTGCTAGGTGTAAGAGGATCTTAGATCCGGTAGAAGTGAGCGTCCGTTGCACGAAAAGTTCTAAGTCCAAAAGATTAGATAAAGTGTTCATGATAGTTAGATGATTAGATCTGATTAGATCACGTGACACGATAAGATAAGATGAAAAGATAAAATAAGGAGGAAAAATGTTAGACCCGTAACAGGACCACGGAGATTCTTGATCTTTTGTTATGCGAAGCATACCAAAGAGGTCTCGTTCAATGAGGATACTCCACAGGCGATGCTTACGAAGAGACCGACGTCTGAGGAGCTGCAAGGATAACGAGATACTAGGACGAGAGAGTCTCCAAGGAGATGAATCGAGGATACCCAGGGGTGCTGGGACTTTATATGATGATGCCTAGGGTTACTAGGTCTTGGACGAAGAGATAAGTGTCAACAATGAGTTATGCTTAGAGACAAGGACAAGGGCTTAGGAGAGGAAGCTTGACTTCTGGGTGATTCAAGAAGGTATGCTTGTATAGCATAGATCAAGAATAGAGGTATAAACGATACAGCATAGGTTTAAATAGGTGGGGGACACATGCACAGACCAGGCTGACTAAAAGAATGGAAAAGAATGGAAACGGATGGAAATGGACGGAACACTCGTCATCATAAGAGAGGTGACTGCGGAGGAGGATAAGTCCATGTAAGGGAGCTAAGGTAACAAATAAGTGATGATAATATCGGAGGGGTCAGCAAGGATTAGCGAAGCAGAAGTGATGGAAGCTGACCTACCATGCCATGTACAAGTGACAAGTCGAGAAGTGACAAGATAAAGAGAATGGTAAAGGGGAAAAAGCGTAACAGTCTAGTTCTCTTGGTCTTTTCCCCAGAAGATCAGAGTAGCCTCAGCTCCTTTCCACCTCTCCTCTTGAGTTTAACTGTTTTAGTGCAACCTTTGGACTTCACGTCTTTTGGGTTGTTTCATATACAATTATGCCCACAACCAGATAAAGTTTAAACAGCATACCTTCCCTTGCTCACAAGCCAATGTGGAGACTCAGGGACAAACCATATCATAACAACCTGGATGACAGAGGGGAGACCCTGTAATGCAGAGGGAATTCTCCAAGCCCAACTTGACTGGATTGCAAATGTGCTGTAAGTCTTCAAAGGAACCTCTGTGAGATGGAGAACATTGACTTTTTAGAAAACACATACAGTCCAAGCAGCACTGATTACAATTAAGAAACTAATAAGTCAACAAGCCATAAATTAGGCTTTGTTCCCTTACATGATACTCCCGAGATACCTAAAATAAATTGAATGAACAATGCTGATTTCCTATGCCCCAAGACGTGTACAAACCAAAGGGTGTTGTACATTGAAGTAGCTTGACCATGGTGAGAAGGGTAGGCCACCTCAGTGACGAGGAGTGGAGCAGATGATGCAGCAAAAGTTAAGCCAAACCCAATCAAGAACCTTGCAAGATAATGAAGACAAGGATGGCAAACATGTCGCAAAATCTCTTACTGAGCGCCAATGAACATCTGCACTGACTGACTTGTCATTTGAATGACTGTTGCAGTGATCATCAAGCTTGCACTGAAGATAATGGAGAATTTCTGTCTGAGTCCATCTGCCATGTACAGTGCAAACAGGTATGTGCATAGCGATCCAATGTTCTTTGAAGACAAAGCTCAATAACTTGTCACATCCCAAAATGAAAGCGACTTACTTGAATGGCATTCAGCAAACCCAGCTAAGCTTGCAATGAATACATGTTCTGCACCATGATAATCAAGATCACTAACCTTTGAACTGGTGGGGTAACCAAATGCAGAGTTCCATTGAGTCAGCGATTGTAAGCCATCTTCAAAACATCAAATTCACCATCCTCCCTGCTAGCACATACATTTACTCATCATACTTCCATCATAACCATTAGTGGAGGATGTTATCAACCTACTAGAAGGTTAGATACTGGTCTACTGTTGTCCGACTCATATGCACATGATAGCAATCCAGAAGTCATCAGCAAATCATCAAATCACTTTATGTAGCTTTAATGAACTTTACAAAATCTGCTAATAATAAAGTGCTAAAGTCACCTGAAGTGCTAAAGTGTTGTTCGTCAATCATGTCCTGAGTTTCCAAAGTAACAAAGTATGACAAGATTACTCAAGTTCCAAAGTAAAAACATAAAGGTGATAAATTTCTCTTATCCGATGCTCATCTCGAGCTCATAAGACTAAGTGGAGGAAGAGGGGGGTTTTACAATAGGGTTGAATTATCACGTTGAAAGCGACAATATCAGGGGATGTGATGCAACCATTTGTGCACAGGTGGGGGGGGGTGCTCACTGATGGCAAATAATGTGAGCTACAATATGGATAAATTACAACACTGAAGTGACCATACTGGGCGGAGATGCTGGGGGTGCCGATGGGTGACTGTTCATGCAAGGGGCCGTTTGTGTGAATGGTGGAGGGGTGCCCACTGATGGTGAATAATGTGAGCTACAATATGGATGAATTACCACACTGAAGTGACCATACCAGGTGGAGATGCTGGGGGTACCAATGGGCAACTGTTCATGCATGGGGCTGTTTGCGTGCATAGTGGAGTGGTGCACTGATGGCAAATAACGTGAGCTACAATATGGATGAATTACCACACTGAAGTGACCACTGACATACCGGGTGGAGATGCTGGGGGTACTGATGGGTGACTGTTTGTGCACGGGGCCGTTTGCATGCACAGCAGAGGGGTGCCTGCTGGTGGTGAATAATGTGAGCTACAACATGGATGAATTACCACACTGAAGTGACCATACCGGGTGGAGATGCTGAGGACACTGATGGGCAACCATTCATGCATGGGACCACTTGCATGCATAGCAGAGTGGTACACTGATGGCAAATAATGTGAGCTACAATATGGATGAATTACCACACCAAAACGACCATACCAGGTGGAGATGCTGGGGATGTTGGTGGGGGGTGACCATTTGTGCATGGGACCATTTGCATACACATGGGGTGACCACTTGCACACAGGTGGGGCAGGAGTACATAAGGGGGGTTATAACTATTGATGCAACATGAGCACAGCATCAACATGTTAAAGAAAACTTCACCTTGGATGTTGTGTGAGGGGTGAAGCAGCTATTGATACAACATGAGTATGCCAAGGTTACTGTTGACTCATTAAACATGACTTCACCTTGCATGTTGCACGAGGTGGGTACGGATGGCTGCACATAGGAGAGTTAGGTGGGACATGCGCACAAACCATTAAGATGCTATTTCAAACACGTGGTGGTCGGCATACTTGTTGACATAGAAAGCATGAAATGTATCATAGGAATGATGACACTCTATCTTGGGGGGAAGACCCTGAGTTTGATATATGGGAATCAAATGAGCTGCACGGTAAATGGTGTCCACATGGATGACAGAGATGTCAGGCTGTCAGCGAGTGTTGTAGCCTGGGCGTACAATCCACATTCCAGTGTCTTCATCTGGTTCATCAGCAAGGACAAACCATCAGACAACTGTGCATGGGTAGTGCTGTCCAGCACAAGTCTTGAATGAAAAAAAGGCAAGGATGTGCACAACATCCAGCCCCTGCATGCCCTGGATCTCAGGATTAGTTGTTACAAATGTGCAGTCAAGATGTTGAGGACTGTTCCTCCATGAGGGACAGGAACATATCATCTCACGTCTCATCCCACCAATTCCACTAATATCGCTAGGGGCATAAAATGTCGCAGACACTGCATTGAACACCTTGACTTTGCCATCATATATGGGGCACTTGTGGAGAGGCACGTCATTCAAGTCGTGTGGATTTTCAGGGTGTTCAATCTGAAAAAGAAATTGTTGGATCATTTCTCAGAGTTGCCCAATACCAAGCTCAATGCTCAGCTCTGCAACTGTCCGTGCATGCTTGTGCTCTGACAAATCAGAAGGAGTAGGATGTGACTGTTGTGAGTAAGTACTTATGAACAGTGTGCGCAAGCTCAACACATGCATCTATATGCATCAGATCATCCACAGGACCACAATCTTCATCCTCTTGTGCAGGAGGGTTATTGTCAGTGTCTCTGGCTCTTCCTTCCTCCATGTTCCCTCCCGCTTGCTGCACACCTGTATCAGTATTAGATTGATTTGCTTGCGCTGAAAGGGAATCATTAGCGAATGAAGCACATTGATACACGCACACACACCCAGAACACTTAAAATATAAGATACACAACTGCCATTGAGCATCTGTCACTTGTTAAAGTCAGCATGACAGCGAGCCAATTTATCAAGTCTTTGGTTTGTTAGTAACATCTGACCCAGGGCATTGTGATGATTTGACCATCGGTATGGCTGCTTGACTGCTTTGATGTGCTTTGACTCGGTTATGGAAGAACACAAACTGTTTGGTGCACCGAAAAGCCGTATAAGGTCCGGGTAGTGTTTCATGAAGTGTTGGTGAGGAAGTGAGAAGGTTGTCACAGTACTGAGGCAGAACACCTCACAGTAGCAGTGGAAACATGCCAAAGCATCTTGAATGGCAGTCAACATGGTGTCAGTGATGGTGTTGCGACGCATGAGATAACAGAACTCAAGAAATGCACAGAATGTTTGTATGATATCCTGTGGTACATAGCCCTCGATGGCAGGAAGGTAAACCTAGCAAGATTCAGACCAGCCAAGTCAGTTCTGGCAAAATGGTTAACTTGAATGTATTCTTACCTTCATCAACGCCTTTGAATCATCACCGGTCCACTGCTTGAAATGGCAGCCCTGTGGAAATTGCCTGAGACCTGAAAAGGGGGCTACTGTGGCAATTCTGTAACCATGACATCAGTTGAAAATGTCTCTAAGTATTGCTGATTCAGACCTACCGACAGTCTATATCATCAAGGATTGCATCTGCACCTGCTCCGTACATTTCTTTGATGTACTGTTCCACCCAATCCATGAGGTGGTCCTTGAAAGCGCCTTTGATTATTTGGTGCAAAAGATCCGGTGCAAGCAGTTCATGGATGTCAGCTCAAGGGAAATCATTCGTAAATGGCTGCATGAGTAGTTAGTAGCATATTGTCTTTTGCATACAATGAGGAGAGTATTTACCACCAATTGGCCAACAATCCCATACTTGTCCCAAAGGTGACCAAGTCCAAATGCCTCAGTGAGTTGGGACTGTTGGATGAGCATCTCGCTATGCTCTTGGGAATGGTAAAGTGCATCTGTGTCAAGCTCACTCCATAGAGCGAGGCATCTATGGGAAATCAAGGATAGAAGTAAAAGTAAAAAAAAGACAACAGGAAGGCATAGAGACTTACTTAGCACACCATCCACGGACTATGCAGGATAGGAGGACTTGCTCCTCATAGTCTGCAATGTAAGGACCAAGTCCATACACAACCCAGCGGTAGTGCCCATCTCCAAAACATAAGACCTCGGGGGTTGTCATGCCAGATTTTAGGGGCTGTAAGATCATTGCCAAAGATGAATGAAAGAGTTGGTGTCAGAATTGACGGAACTTGTTTGTTTTCACATGTACCTTTGTAGCTGGGGATGTGTTACTTAAGAGACTTATTGATGAAATTCAAACTTACTTTTTGGCATGGCTAAGAAGCCAATCAGTACCAATGCATTTCTATGGGCACGACAGACGTTGTTGCACACATTCCCAATGGATAAATAGAGGGGGTAGAAGTCGTTCTGGCCAGTGGCCACCGATACTGTCGTTTTGTCACTACCAAGAATAATTGGTATGAATGTGGATCCATGTATTGTAGGATCCTCAGCAATTAGATCCTGTTCTCAATTAATTTCGCCTTGCTACATTGAAGCATGAATACCAAAATACACACTGCATGCTTCCAGGCCCAGTCCCCAGACATGAAGTCACTCCAATGGCACTCATCGTTTGCAGCTATGAACTCGCAATAAGGGTGGTAGTCCATTTTGTGACAAATATCTGGGTTAGTGACAATAGCCTGCACCACCTTGTGCGGGTTGCGGAAATAGACCTCATAATTGTTATTCATCCATGGTGGGATGTCTTCCACTGGGCGATCACCTGTATACCATACTGTGAAGCTTTCCCACTTCACATCACCCAGCCCAATATTGTCAATGGCCCTGTAAACGTCCTTGTGGTCAGGCACGCATTTGCATCCACCACATAATTCAGCATGGTTAGAAAACAAAACCTTACCACCTGCCTCAATCAATGAGGCAGCCCATATCTCGAGTAATGTATCAATTTGGGTGCCAGGCATCTGGCTTCAAGTATATAGAAAATCAGCGAGTTCAAACTCCAGCCGATTTTGAAATGGGGACCAGTCATCTTTCGACTTCTGGTGAGGTGGAAGTGGTGGGCTACCATCAGGGAGGTAAACCCCATTCTCATCACAGGGGTGGCCTAAAAAGGTGGTTGTGAATCAAAGATGAACTGCATCAATGAGGAAACAAAGAAGTTTACTGTTCAGAACTTTATGGTAGTTCCAATAGAGCTTATTGCCAGGCCTGACAAACTCAGTGTCTGCATTTGGAGCAGGAGAGAGCAACCTGGAAGGATGAAAAGGAGGAAACAAGTCTATCTCGTCTTCAGGTTCTTCTAGTTGTTCATGAGGTGGACACGGGTAGGATGACAACACTGAGTGCTTAGCACTCATATGCTGAGTGAGCCCTGACTTGTTCTTAAACCATTGCCGACACTTTGAGCATGGATAGGACAGTGGGACAGCACCACTTGCACTAGCATGGGGGACAATGACCTGGTGGTGCATGGCTAGCAACCTGAAATGCAGGGTCATGAATCGGTGGCAGTTGTTTATATGAATAGGCTCTCAGACCTTCCAGGAAGGTCCGAGCCTTTCCATACTATATTGAGGCGATCACGGAAAATTTTCGTGTCGTCTACCCACCTTCTGTACCACCGTGACTGTCCATCTCTGCCCCATTATTCAGAATTCTGTCAGCTATCATGCCTATGGACAAGCAGACCCCTCCCTCACCTCGTAAGATATGGCCATCCAACGCTACAAAGCATCTTGGATTGCCAGACCTTCCAAACAAGAAACATATACCCAGAGAAAAAAAGGCTGATGATGATTTTCTGGTTGAACAGCATGCTGCGAAGGTGACAAAGACCAAGCACGCCATTAGGAAAATGGCAGTGATGGAGGAAGAAGTGACCACAGTACAGGCGACAGCGACAGCGCCAGCCAAGCCTATTCATTCATGTCCAAAGCTTGTCAAGAAAGCTGAAGCTATGAACCAGCCATCAGTGGATGGTAAGTTTGGTTGCATGTCTACAATGTGAACTGAGTGACTCACCAAAGGATCAGGCACAAGGCCAAATACAAAGACCGATGGAATCAAAGTCACTGGCATTGATGATCAGATATCCTACAGTGATGGCACCAGATCAAAAAAGAAGCCTATCAAGTCCAATGTGGTGTTGCGTGAGGCAATCAATAATGCCCGCAAACAGAGCATTCCAGGGAAGGTGTTACGGGTCTAACATTTTTCTCCCTTATCTTATCTTTTGATCTTATCTTATCGTGTCATGTGATCTTATCAGATCTAATCATCTAACTATCGTGAATGCTTTATCTAATCTTTTAGACTTAGAACTTTTTGTGCAATGGACGCTCACTTCTACCAGATCTAAGATCCTCTTTCACCTAGCACGGTTTCACCTTTTCACTCATCACCATGCAGGCTATTATTCTCTTCCATTCTACATGTGTTGTATGCATGCCATGCTTCTTATGTTCCATTCTGCCACATCCTCATGTGGTCCTCATGTCATGCTTCTCTTCTATTCCATGGCTATGTTTCCACACCATGCATTATGCACATGCCCTACTATATCATAGATTAGACATACACAGGTGTACACACCCATGTAGTATATAAGACCTCAATAGACAGCCAGAGAACTCCAGTCTAGTTCTCTTGGTCTTTTCCCCACAAGATCAAGAGTGGTCAACACTATGGCATGGAACTGTTTCACAGTTCCCATGTTCATTGCGACCTTATGACGGCTCACCACCTTCTTTTCCACTTCAGGTTCGATGGAGGCGACTTGAGGACATGATGACCTTAGCCGGTCTACGTTGATCTTTGGGTTGTTTCAGAAGGATCTGCTGACACGTGACACAGCCAGTGAGAAACCTGCCAGGTGTGTGTTCGTTTTTTCACCTTCAATATGTTGTTGCTAACCGAGGCCACTTTGTTTTTCCTTAGTGTTCCAGACAGATCTAGCAAGGACACCCTTGCCAGTAGGGTTAATGACTGGGTGACACCGGTCGACATGCCTGGCAAGAAAAAATACCTACAGAGCTTGAGCATTGCTTCACATTCCATCCCACCATCTGCAAGTGCTGATGAGAACCACACCAACACAACGCTAGTCAGCCACTCACCAGACCAGCCACCTTCAAGCATCTCTGAATGCTCTGGTAACACAAAGGTAACAGCAGACACTGACAGTGTGCCAACAACAATGCACCTGGTACCTGACGATGAACTAGTTGGTGGCTTTGGTGATGATCACCAAGACAACAAGTTGGAAAGAGCTGCAGCTCTCCTAAACAAGAGACAAATGGTAAGTCTTCTATCGCAATCTCATAATAATGCTCCTACTAGGTTATGTGAAACAGAACATTCTTTCTGTCTCAACTGATCAACTTGAAGTGGCCAAAGAAGGCCAGCCGCAGGCTGTCGCTCATCCCCTTAAAAGGAAACAGCCTGTGATGGAGGACAGCTATGTCTCAGCTTCAGAGGTCAAGGACTATGAGGAATCAGAACAGGCTGAGGATGTGACCTACTGGGATCCTGACGTGGAAATGGACAATATAGGAGAAGGTGGGCAAAGAGCCAGCATGGGCTCTATTCACTTAACCTCCCAGGTAAGTATCTTTAATCCAGCCATTCACACACACATGACACTTACAAGTCACACTTCAACTCCTATCAGACTGCAGTAACAGCGATCAAGAATTCTACTCCCAAACAAGTCAAAGGTGAGCCAACTGCCAGGGGTGTAAGCACTCAGCTGACCACACACCGCATCAAAGAAGTCAAGGGTGAGACAAACATTGATGCTGATTGATTCAGACAAGAGCCTTGGCAAGATGGCTGGAAATCCAAGATACTCTCTACAGTGTGCCTTTGGGCTGGGGCACAAATGGACGTGTGGAATACCATGAAAGATAGGATTGTGAACACTTTATTGCTCATTATACCCACTGTCTTCCCAGATCTTGCTGAGCTAGCTGACAATCTCACATCAGGCCAGAAGTGTGTGGGAGCGGTATGTGTCCACTATGGCATATGTGCAGTGATTGATGCTCTTTCAACAGGCTTACCAATACCTCTGCAACTGGCATCACAGTGTAGGCTCAGCTGCGCTCACACTGTGCAGCAGTTTCTTTACGGAGTCTACACCAGAAGCTACCAATAACCAGGCTACCAAGCTTCTTGAGAATAACATGTTCCTCTACAAGGACCTTGACTGCACTGACCCCCTCAAGGCATTCAAGTCACCTTTTCTCATCTGCATGCTTGTGACAACATATTTGCCATCTATGTCTGGTTTTGTTCACGTCAATGGTCTTGATACTCGGGCATTTGCCCACAGTGGCATCAAGGGTATCCTGTGACAGTATTCAACAATAGTGATCACTTCCGAAGTTCCGAAGTTCAGAGCTCCGAGTTCCGAACTTGGAACTGCAGTTCTGAAGGTACTTCCGAAAATTCCCATGCTTCCGAAACTCTGGAAGGCTTGGAAGGCTTGGAAGCATTGGAGCCACTTCCAAAATATTCCCGCACTT
Organism: Baorangia bicolor; assembly: GCA_038093395.1. Classification (NCBI taxonomy): domain Eukaryota; kingdom Fungi; phylum Basidiomycota; class Agaricomycetes; order Boletales; family Boletaceae; genus Baorangia; species Baorangia bicolor. Next base: position 12,553 of record JBBPSC010000934.1, read on the forward strand.
TTTCGGAAGCACCAGAAGCACTGGAAGCATTGGGTTTGCTTAATCTTTTATGTTACTTCATACATTACTATACTTTAAATTCTTCTTTCAGGTTCACTATCCTAACATTGCAGGTGACTAATACGAGCATACCTTCGCCCATAGTATACATATATATTTCCACTTGGCTTACAAGCACCTCAGTCGTTTCCACCCATCTGGGCAGCGGCTGAGGTGAGTTACTTTTTACTTAGTTT
>JBBPSC010000935.1:0-12781 GCA_038093395.1 Baorangia bicolor
GCAAGCATCAGGTAATCAGGAGACAAGTACTACCATGGCAAAAATATTCTTAGAGGTCGAGGAGTCTGATTCCAACTTTGTTTCGATGTTGGAACGTGAAGCTGGTATGATTTTGTTGATTCTCACTCGCACTCCCGTTCACAAGTATAATATAGATGCTGAATTTGACCGAACATTCAATGCTGAACAGAACGGACAGGAAGGTAGTATTGAAGCCACTCTTCAACACGATGAGACGTGGGATGAATGGGATGACGAAGACGCCGAAGGGGAGGATGAGATAGACTGGATAGATCCAGATGCCGCCTCCAATGAGAGCTCTATCACCCTCTCGAGCAAAGCATCATCAAAAAGAAGCTACGGCGAGGTAGACCCTTGCGAGGAAGCATATGTAGAAGATCCTCGAAATTCACCAGGTACGTCGTGTGCGCTCCCGCTAGTATCGCATGTTAAATATCATTCGCAGGCTCAAAACGGCCGCGCGTCCAATGATGTGACGCACCACTTCAGTCTGCGGCTTTGTCCACTGCCCTCGCCGCGCTTATCACTGCACAGTGTATCCCGCACCTTCGTACCTGTGCAGTGCTAACTTATTATCTCCGTCCACGTATTCTCCCCCCATCCACACCCATGTTGACATCACATTCGTCAGGCATCCACAAGTAAGGTCAAGTACTTTTTCTCCATCACTGATTTTTCCGTGTCTTGTCTATCTTATTCCACCACTTGCATTTTCCATCCTCTGTTCGCCCTGCGTCGTACCCCGTGACTGACCTTTTCAGCGTGAAATCGAAGGATATTGGATTGATTGGCATGACATGAAGTCTGAGCACAACGAGGTGGTATAAGGGTATTAATGCCATGGGTTTTGTTGAAAAGTAAAGCATATTCGTGTACTGCTTCTGCCTTTGCACTCGTCTGAGGAAATCCATAATTTTATCCACTCGAGTCGAAACGGCGATTATCGGAAGAGTCAAAGAGAAGTGTAATCATTGGTGTAATCTTTGCTAGACTCGTACCATCTAGGAACTTTCATGTCACTCTAACACTACCGTGAGCGCGTCGCTGACAGGCTCTCTGCCAGCCTGACTATAAGTCCAGCCTAATCCCAGGTCGTTGTCTTGCTTCGGTACACGTATGGCTGACGCAGACACCTGCCGTCTGTGCACTCAGATCATAGACACACATTTCGGGCCCCTTACAGCAGTAAGTATTCATGTACCAAACCTGCACTCCGTTCCCCACCCCATTGCAGAAGGTCGCATCCGCGCTGTTGACCCGAGGTCGACTATCCCTCCCGCAACTCGTCCGTTTCACCGGGATGAAGCCGCGGATTGTGCGCGCGTCCATCATCGTGCTCATACAACACAACATTCTCTGGCATGCCCATACGGACGACGAAGGTGAAATGCTCGAGTTCAATACGCTCGAATGTCTCTTACGGCTGAGGTTTGGGCGGTATGCGTGGTTAGCGGAGAACCTCTTCGGTCAAACGGTACGCCTCGTCTGACCATTCACATATCACAAGACTGATCTGAATGGTTGCCCTCTATCTTTTTTTAATGTGTTGTCAGAGTGCGGAGATCGTACAAATTGTGTTAGATCACGGAAAGCTTCGACCACCAGATATCATATCACGACTGTCTCGATACGACCCCAAAAGTGCGTTCTCTGTCGTGCCTCGGCTCCTCCAGCGTGATTCCGACGCTTTTCCGCGTGTTTGCACAGGTTCCAGCATGTATTCACAATCATTGTACAAGCTCGTGTCCGAATCATATCTCAAACCATCCACCATTCTCTCACACAATTCACCACGGGACAAACGAATAAAGTACGAGGGCGAAGAAAGGGCGAAGATTACCGGCTTCCCGACTGCCAAAGAGCTTCGGGAGGCCAAGGTAGTTGCTGAAGCGAGACTTAGAAGAGAAGAGGAGGAGGCGGAAAAAGTCGGGCTGGTACGTGTCTTCTGGGATGGTTGCGTCGCCCCCAAAACGATTCATCAGTCAGTTTAGAAACGGAAGCCGAAGGAACAACTGAGTGGACGCTCGTCCAAGGTAGGGTTGTTTATGTCCATAGAGTCGCTTGTCGAGATTGAATGCCTGCTCCGCCGTCGTCGCAGAAAAACAAGGTGGTCGAAGACATGGTGGATGTAAGTAGGTCGTTATCTTCCTCAGAGTTGATTTTTAGTGCTTGTAGGACGAAGTCTACTTTCGGGTGAACTTTGACAAGTTCAACATCCATATCCGCAACAAGGTACGATTTCGCAACGCAGACGCCTCGATCTCAAATTGATGAAGTAGACGTAGCTGATCGAGACCGCTGTTGAAGAACGGTTTAACCACGGCGCCGCTCTAGTTATGAGAGCCACCCTCAAAGCAACTGAGTCGAAACAAAAATCTGTTTCCGAAATACGTTCAGGTATATCAGTCTACCTGCGTTTTCATACTGTGAACATCAACGGCTTATGTCTTCCTGTTTCTGTCCCAAGACCCTACTTCTACTGCTGCTATCGGGATACACATTCCGGATGACGAGAACCTGACAGAAGGACTTGCGACTACCTCCAAAAAGCCCTCGGATTCATCCCTAATAAAAGACTACCTTGGCCTCTTGGCGTGTGCAGACAACCCGACGCCAGCTGGCCAAGCGGCGTCCTACGTTAGTCTCGGCGGCAACAAAATCAACGTCGAGTTTGATATCATCAGTAAGCGGTTGAGGAGACGTGTATTAGAAGCGGTAACGAGGGAGCGACATGGGGACGATGGTGTGCGGATCGTCAGGCTGTTGTTGGACGTTGGGAAGATGGATGAGAAACATGTGAGTGGCCCTATTCGGCCGAGAACGAAAACCTTTTGACGTCTTGCCTGGTCGTAGATAGCCAAGGTAGCGATGATGGCCAACAAGGACGTCCGACCGCTGTTGTCAGCGCTTTCTTCTGACTTTCTGATATCGACGCAGGAAGTTCCGAGGAGTGCAGACCGCAATCCAACACGAACGTTTTATCTTTGGTGGGTCATATCTGAAAAAGTGGTTGCCCGTATCCTCAGCGGTTTGATGTCTCTTTCCTGCAGGCACGTTGACCTAGGAAAAGCGTACTCGGCGCTCCTTGCAAGTCTTTACAAGACACTGTTCAACATTGGCGCGCGTCGACAAGCGGAGCAGGAAGAACCCAACGTCAAGGCCGTCCTGATGAAACGAGAGCGGACGGACGTCGCTCAGGACACGAATCTATTGACACGCATGGAACGCGAGGTGCTGGCAGAGTGGGAGCGGAAACGGGAGATGCTGAACGTGTTGGAGATGCGCGTAGAGGAAGCGGTGTTTATTCTGAGAGACCTTGATCTGGGTGGCAGTGTGGACGATATGTGAGTGTGGAGTATATCTGAATGAAACGGGGTGTGGCAGATGGGTGCTCTTGGTCGACCAACTTCACATTCGATGTTCGAGCTTGGACCTTGTAGGTCCTGGCAGCCGAGTCCTGGTTCCCATACGCTTCAAAGCTATCACAGCCTCTACGTGCTGTGTATTATAAGTACCCGTACTACACTGCGCAGCTGGAGCCTGGAGTTCAGACCGAGTGCTTACACGAGATGACCACCGACCGCAATCCCCACAGTCGAGCAAGCTACTCCATCCACGTAGACGCCGAAGGAACGCAACTCCCTCCCCACCCCGGTCCTGGTTGGACCCGTTTCGTCTGCATCTCGGATACACACTCGCTCAAGTATCACATCCCGTCTGGAGACGTCCTATTGCATGGTGGCGATCTGAGCAGTTTGGGACATCCGTCGCAGCTGACGACGACCATAGAGTGGCTAAAGTCGCTTGATCACCCTGTGAAGATGTGAGCGCGTCCACCAAGTTTGCTTCTTTGTTGTTCCTGTGCTCATGGCCTCGCAGCATCGTCGCTGGGAATCATGATGTACGTGTATCCGACGACTTGACTTGTGGAAAGATGCCGGTGCTGAATGGTGTCACTGGCAGCTGTGTCTAGATCCGGCGTGGAGTGAATATGGTTGTTGGGGGTTGGATCCCAATGTCTGTCTCACTCTCCAGCGCTGTGTCGAAAGACCTCTGGCTCTGACGGCGTGATCACAGGTGATCGAACAAGCTCGAGCATATGTGCGCAGCCAATTGCCTTTCGGGCTGTATTACCTCGAGCACGAACCCTTACACTTCACTACACCGACAGGGAGAGTATGGAAGGTGCATGGGTCACCGGTGAGTATCCTTTCTTCTAAAGTGTCATATTTTGCGTTAATGGACTCTTACTCAAGGCAGCCCCAGTCTACCGTAATCAAGGTGCTTTTCAATACGAGTCCGAGTCCGTAACAGAAGCCCAAGGTGTGCTTGTTCATACGCCATCGTCTTGTCTGATGGTTACCCCCCTCCAGCAATATACAATAGGATACCCAACAACACCGAAATTCTTATAACCCATACACCGCCGTATGGGACACTCGACATGACAAAGAGAGGGAAATATGCTGGGTGCCAGACGCTCTCGTCCAGATTGAACGATCTGAACAATTGTCGATTGCATGTCTTTGGTCATATCCACGAGGCTGCGGGAATATGTGTCGACAAAGTAGGAAGCACGGAATTATCTCGTGTGTCGGTCAATGCGGCCATGGAAAAAACCGAGTCAGCGGTCGTGGTTGACCTACGAAACTAGGTATCAGATGTATACTTGAAATACATGAGTATTACAGCGACGATAAATATAAAACAAGAACCTGTGCACAGGACCTATACAGCAACTTTGCCCTTCTTTGCGACCTTGATACCCAGCTTGGATTTCAAATCGGGCTTGGGTTTCTTGGCCAGCGGTGCAGTAACAGCAACCTTTGAGGTGATCAGTTCCCGCGTGGATTCTGGAAGCAGGCTGTGGAGGTCGGGCTCTATGTCACCTGCTTTGCGTTTGACGGTGACGGATTGTGATATCGATGCTTCGGGTGGTGATGAGCTCGAGCTCGACGACTGTCCGCCTGGTGGAGCTGGCATGGACACCTTTGAGAAAACCTCTCGCACGAGTTTCTCGTCTTCCTCCTCCTCTTCTCTCCGCCGTTGATCTTCCTCCGTTTCTAAATCCTCCGCTCGTATGCGCTCAACCAAATCAACTGACTGTCCCACCCGTTCACTTCTAGCGTTCTTGGCACGAATATCTTGTAGAGCATCGAGGATGTCCATCTCGCGTTTTGCGTCGACTGTTCGATTCTCGAGCGCTTTCATGGGATTGTTCTCTTCTTCTTCTAGCCGTGCGAGACGGTCCTCCTCCTGACCATCCTTTTCATCCCTCCATGGCTCAAAGTTACGCGATGCACCATGTTCCGCTTGATAGTCGGTATTCTTTGGGTCTGTCTTGAACGTAATTTCTGCAGAACATAGAGTGCTGTAGGCATGGTTAGTGGGGAGTCGAGAATGATGACCAAGACAGCACGCACCACTTGATGTAGAATCGAAAGATCTTGATGCCATAATAATCTTCTCCGTCGACAGTCTCTTTACGCGCGTTGAACTTTTTGCCTTTGTAAATGTACTCTCCGCAGGTATTACATCGCCTAGATATCTGGTTAGTGATATGAGCTGGGCGAGTGATGGACAACACTCACATCGAGAAGGGCGCCATGAGACGGACGACCTGTTGCGAGTTCTTTGGGCCTTTTCTTCGCGGGATGAGCGAAGGATCGAAGTCCGGGGGGAAGTACTTGTTTAATACTACAAGATCGTCAGCAAACGTTGCCCACAAAACATCCAAAATACACACCTTTTCGTTCAGACATGATTGGACGTGGATGTAGAACAGAGACAAGGAGTGGGTGGCGGTGCTGACTAATAGACACCTCTGATGAACGCGTTGTAAATTTCTGGCCACATCGCGCTACACTCCTTACCACATCTTTGTTCGTGACCTCGCCCGCCCTTTTATCGCTACAACACACCGTCCAAGGGCAACATGGCAGTACAACTCAACAAGACGCTCATCAACGCTCGTCTGAAGAGCATCTACGACGGCTGGAACGTGCGTATGTTGTCTACTTTATGCGCAGTGCATACCCTAACTTTCATCGCGGTCGGTTTCTAGAATGCGAGTCTCAATGACGACCTGGGTTCAATAGCGAACGCAGATGCACTTTTACTACTTTCCGGAGATCCCGCGGCCGAAGATGAGCCCGTCCGCAAAGGCACGGCATTCCAAGTGAGTCGGACGTGGGTCCACCAGCGCAGTAGCTGACTCGACACGCTCTCGCACAGACATGGTTACTGGGCTACGAGTTCCCCTCGACTTTCTTGCTTTTCGCCAAGGACAAATTACTCGTTCTATGCTCGGCGAGTAAAGGTACGCGCTGGACCTGGATGCGCCGCGTCGTCGTCCTAACACGCGTTTGCAACGTCCTAGCCAAAGTCCTACAACAAATAAAAGACGGGAGTCCACCGGTGCCGATCGAGATCTTGGTTCAAGCCAAGGCGAAAGAGCCACCGACGGACGCCGTCCCCAAGTTCATCGAGGCCTATTCGACGTACACGCGCGTTGCCACGCTCGTTAAAGAAACTTACCATGGAAAATTGATCAGTGAATGGAATCAAGGTATAGATAAGCTCGCGAATAAACCTGAACAGGTTGACATGGCCCCGGCACTATCGACTGTGATGGCGGTCAAAGACGAAGACGAACTAGTGAGACTACCAACTGATGCAAGGTGATGTTTGGATTCTCATCGCTCTGGCAGAAAATCATCCGCACAGCTGCGAACCTGACGTCGACACTACTTATTCACCACATTGTGCTCAAGCTCGAGACGATACTAGACAAAGAAGCCAAGATCACGCACGAACAGTTCGCTGGCCAAATCGAGTCGCGGATAGGAACAGGGGATGGGGAGGGTGCGAAAGGTCCCGATATGAAGGTGTGGAGCAAGGGACGTGGGCTAAGTGACGTGCGTTCTTGGTCTTGCTGTGCGTGTCCATGTGGTGCTCATGCGATCCTATTCAGGTCGATTGGGGGGCGACAGAGTTCTGTTACACTCCCATTATCCAATCTCGGTCCACGAGCGCCGGCTACGACCTTCGTTCGACTGCTGAATCATCGACAGACCTCATAGCTCACAAGGGCGTGTTCCTTATTGCAGTTGGGTTGCGCTACAAAGGCTACTGCGCAAACCTCGGGCGTTGTATCATCGTTGATCCCTCAAAGGTCGGTGTGGGCCTTCGCCTCAATCGTAGCAGCACTTGACTCTGCCACAGGAACAAGAAGAGATTTACAACCTCTTGGTCTCCCTACAGTCCGAGGTCGTACGAGAAATGAAGGACGGAAAGACGCTGCGCGATGTGTATCAATTTACCGTGGAATATATCCGGCAGAAGAAGCCAGACCTGGAGAAAAACTTTGTCAAGAACCTGGGTTCAGGAGTACGTCCACGTTGTTCAATGTTTCGCAAGTTTTTGGGAAGTTGACCGCGTCGTAGATTGGTATTGAGTTCAGGGACTCGGCGTATCTTCTCTCACCCAAGAACGGTCGCCAACTCAAGACGAGCATGGTGTTCAATTTGGTGTTGGGATTCTCCGATCTCGTGGACGAGTCTGGAAAAAAGTATGTCCCCTTCATCATTTCTGACAGTCATGTTATGACGTATTCGGGATAGGTACACATTGCACCTCGTCGATACTGTCCGAGTTGGTCCCGACAAGGCGACGTTCCTCACCGATGGCGTCAAATCATCAAAAGAAACGCTCTTCTTCCTGAACACAGCCGAGGAGGAAGACCAAAAGCCATCGAAGACTGCCAAGGCACCTCCGACGAAACCTATAGTCGTGAATGGTTCCCCTGTAAAGAACAAGACCGTCGGCGGAAAAGTATTGCGCAATAAGACGCGCAGTGCTGCTCAAGAGGAAGTATTGCAGACGACGGCCGCCAAAATCAAGGAGCATCAATCGGAGTTACATGGAAGCTTGCAAGCCGCCGGTCTTACCAAGTACTCGGAGGAAGGGGGTGGGTTTGGTGAGAAGGAGGGAAAGGGGTGGAAGCGGTTCCAGAGCTACAAGGGTGAAGGCGCGTTGCCAAAGGAAGCGGAGACCTTGCGGGTGAGTGATCGGATGTATGACGTACCTTGGACATTCATGTTGAGATCACTCAAAGATATTCGTTGACCGCAAAGCTCAAACGATCATCCTGCCTATGCACGGGTTCGCCGTGCCCTTCCACATCAGCACTATCAAAAATGTCAGCAAAAATGATGAGGGCGACTATACGTACCTTCGCATCAATTTCCAGACGCCTGGTCAACTTGCTGGAAAGAAGGACGAGACTGTATGCGCTCCATTCCACCATGCGTTGTGACAGGCTAACACGTCATTCAATACCTAGCCCTTCGAGGATCCTGACGCGACTTTCGTCCGCTCCGTCACCTACCGTTCGCTAGACGACCACCGCTTTGACCAAATCTCGAAACAGATTACGGATCTGAAGAAAGAGGTCAACAAGCGGGAACAGCAAAAGAAGGAGATGGCGGACGTCATCGAACAAGACGTCCTGGTAGAACTCAAAGGCAGGAGACCTCACAAACTCCCCGAAGTGTTTGTGCGGCCTGCTCTCGACGGAAAACGATTGCCAGGCGAGGTCGAAATTCACCAAAACGGTCTGCGATACCAATCGCCTATGGGCTCCCAGAAGATCGGTAGGTTGACGGCGGATGGAATGCACATGAATCGGCTGATCATGTTTGGGCAGACGTGTTGTTTGGTAATATCAAGCATCTGTTCTTCCAGCCGTGTGACAAGGAGCTGCTCGTGATTGTTCATATTCATCTCAGGGCACCCATCATGATTGGAAAGAAGAAGGCACACGTGAGTGGGATTCACTACCCTGTCTATCTCTCTTCCTCATCGAGCGTGACGTAGGATATCCAATTCTTCCGAGAGGCGTCCGATGTTCAATTTGATGAGACGGGTAATAGAAAGCGGAAGCACCGTTACGGCGACGAGGATGAGATCGAGATGGAACAACAAGAACGGAAACGGCGGCAGATGCTTAACAGGGAGTTTAAGCTCTTTGCGGAGCGCATCGCAGAGGCTGCTTCGACTTCGGTACGCTGGACTGACTTGCTATCTATCAGACTCTGACTGGATTGTGAACAGACAGGTGAAACTGTCGAGGTTGACATTCCTTTCCGAGAGTTGTCCTTTGAGGGTGTTCCTTTCCGAACCAACGTTCGGTTACAACCCACCACCGAATGTCTCGTCCACCTCATCGACCCTCCTTTCCTCGTTGTCACTCTCAACGAGATCGAAATTGCTTCCCTGGAACGTGTCCAATTCACACTCAAACAATTTGATCTCGTCCTCATTTTCAAAGACTTTACGAAGACGCCACTCCATATTAACTCGATACCGAGCGCTCAACTGGACGATGTCAAGAATTGGCTCGAGTGCGTTGTTCTCTTGGAGCCATCCTTGTGTGTATACTGACCTCTACGCGGTATCTAGCTCTGTCGATATTCCGTTGAGCGAGGGTCCTGTCAATTTGAATTGGGGACCGATTATGAAGACGATCAACGAGAGTCCGTATGATTTCTTCCAGCAGGGCGGATGGAGTTTCCTCGGTGGTGGTGGTGCAGAGGTGCGGTTCCCATTTCGTTCCTCAGACCGCATCCTGTACTGAGCGTGTGTGTGCTTCCGGTAGAGCGACGCCGAGGAAGAATCAGACACCGAGTCCGAGTTCGAGGCAGACCCTGAAGACCTCGTCTCTGAAGTGAGCAGTGCCGAGGAGAGTGCCTATGATGGGTCGGATGCGAGCCAAGATTCAGGGAGTGCGTCGTATGACGATGTAAGCGACGAAGGGGATGATTGGGACGAGCTTGAGCGGAAGGCGGCCAAATGTAGGTGTCATGTTTGTGTGGTGTGAGTGTGGTGTTGGTACTGACGGTTTGTGTTTGCATTGCAGCGGACTCGAAGCGGGCAGAGGGTGTCAAGGGGGATTCGGATGATTCGGATGACGATAGACCGAAGAAGAAAAAGGGGGCTGCTGCAAAGGGTGCAAAGGGCAAGGCGAATGGGAAGCGGTGAGCGTTGCGACGAGACGTGCGTCTTGGTGTTGCATTGGCTACATTTTTTTGTTTTGTTTTTGTTTTCTGTAATACTATTTCAGTGTGCCTTTGATCAGTGGAGTTCGTCTCGGACATCTCCCACCTGCAAACCACCATACTACTCGCCCCTACGTAGTCCCTTTCCAGAAAGCGCTTCAAATTGCGTACCAACGATGAACACACGTTCTAGTTCACTGATACATCGTTGGCTTGGAACATGCACGGTAGTATGTGCTTGGAGAGTTCAAATAATACGGCTCATACATTACAGTGTTCACACAGGTATCGAATGGCAGGATAGATAGATATAGTTTTATTCCACCTTTTGTGGGGTCTTCCCCGCGTGGCTCTGTCCGTTGAGTCGTCTTTCCCGCCACAAGAACACACCAGTGATGGCAGCTGCGGGGCCAAGAGTGATAGTCGCGATCCCATACCAGATAACGATCCCAACAAGACTGAATACACTGTCCGCCATCCAGAACGTCGCGAGTACGACCGAGCCGGCGCCGAAGATCAAGTCCCACTTGATGAACTGGAGTACGCCGTCTGCCAAGGACGTCGCTGCCGGATCAAATATGCCCAGGACCGGTACGAACATTGTTCGCAGCGAGGCGCTGTCGACGAGAACCGGCCAGACATAGACCGCGTGAAGGAGTGCGGAGAGGACAAAGGTGAATGCGAGGGTGGCTACGACGGTAGGGTGACCTGATTGAACGTAGCGTGAGGGAGGACGAATGACTTTGTGTACGAAGATGGCGAGGGCGATGAGGATGGGAAAGCCTTGCCAGATGGCGGTCACGAAGGGGCGGACGAGGAAGAGCATGAGCATGGTGGGGAGGACATAGCCGAGGAGGAGGCCAAAGAGGAGGGCTTCGGCGTTGGCTTGGTTGATTTTCGAGGGCGGGCTTTGGATCGAGGTGGTGCTGGGACGGATGGACGCGGTGCCAGTGATGACGAAGAGGAGGGCGTAAATGGGCATAATGATGCCCATGGAGGCGAATTGGAAGAGGACGCCGACGGCGGTGGGCATACGGAGGGCGAATGAACGGCGATCGCGGGCGGCTTCGAGAAAGGGGATTAGCGCGATGACACCGACGACAGGGAAGAGCGTGGCGAGGAGGGGATGGTAGGCTGGGTCCAGGAGGGTGTGGAAGAAGACGACCATGGCGCAGAGACGTTTGTCGGCCTTGGAGTTATTGGTGTATGCGATGCGATAGGGATGCGGGGCAAAGTTGGGGTCGCATATGGCAGACAGATTGAATTCGAGGCCAGTTTGGACGACGGATTTGTAGAGCATTAGGTGGACGGCGGTAAAGGTGAGAAAGAGGAAGAGGAGGAGGGGAGATAAAACATCTGGTAGGATAGTTAGATGAGCTGTAAGGATAAAGAAGAGACGTACTAGTCACTAGCCTGGCCATATCGACGTTGAAAAAAAGGATGAAAGACTTTCATATGACGCTTCAAATAGCCCCTGTTCTTTGCCTGATTACCAAGTGTGCGTACTAGGACATACTCCAAACGTGCACAGCGGCTTGCTCCGTTACAATTCAAGTATCACGCCATCTCAAACGACGACCACAATCATGGCCAACCTCGGCGACCAAGAAGTAGCTCCAGAGTATCAGTCCATATTCGACCCGCATACATGCACCCGTCGTGGCATGTGTCCAGTCACTCAGATTCGCCACCAACGGGAACCTCTTGAAAGTCATTCCCTCTACTTTGAAGTCCATGGCAACGGTTCACAGAAGATCATCTTCATCATGGGGTAACTTCCCAGATTCATCGAAAATGCGCGTTTGAGATTCATTCATCCGCAGTATGAACAACAGCTCCTTTGCTTGGCTCCCTCAGGTGGATCACTTTGGCAAGCTAGAGCAGTATTCCACCCTCGTCTTTGACAACCGCGGTGTCGGCATGAGCGGGTCTCCTTGGGGCCCTTATTCGTTGGTGTGCGATTTCTCGTCAGTGCAAGGTATTGACTCGGCAATAGCACGAACGGGATGGCAGAAGATCTCCTCTGTCTCCTCAATTACCTGCAGTGGACGGAGGATCATAGTTTGCATGTCGTCGGCATATCTTTGGGTGGAATGATTGCCCAAGGTATTTCACCCGTATCTCAGTGATGGAACGTCTAACTCCCATTCCAGAACTCGCATACCGTATTCCCGATCGAATCATGTCGCTCAGCCTTGTCGTGACACGCGCTGGTGGAAGCTCTTGGGCCAATATACCCTCGGTATGTATGCATATAGGATGTTTTGAGACAGAAACAAATGACCGACGCGTTTCAGCTGACTGGATGTCTGAGTTTTGCAAGGTCACCTCGCCCGCTCAGTTGATCTTGTGCTCGTCTGATTCCTTAGCCCAGACTGCTCACCACATCTGACCCAGATCAGAGACTTCCAATCATCGAGCAACTATTGTTCCCCAATAAATGGTTAGATTCTTTGGCAGAGAATGATCCGGAGGAGCGAACCAATAGGGAGGTTCAGCGGGAGGTATGTGTTTGGGTCTCACCGAGGCGACTCCCTCCAACCCTATCCACCTTGCAGCTTCTCCGTCACAGGATGGAAATCACCAAACCGCAAACACTCATGGGCGCCCTCGGGCAAATGGCAGCAGGTCTGACTCATAGCATGACGCCAGACCGACTTGCCAAAGTCTCTGCATCCGTGCCCAAAGTGCTGATTCTTAGT
>JBBPSC010000936.1:0-12780 GCA_038093395.1 Baorangia bicolor
CATGCGCATCACACATGTTAGGCTTCTCTTCTCTTCCATTCTGCCACACTGCGTGTTGGCCTCATGCTATGCTTCTATGCTTCCATTCCATTCCCATACATGCGGACAAAGCATTGCAATCGTAGATACAGCGTATACATGGACAAATACCTGTTGTAGTATATAAGCCTTGAATGCATGGCCAGAGAACTCCAGTTTAGTTCTCTTGGTCTTTTCCCCAGAAGATCAGAGTAGGCTCTCTTAGTTACATCTCTCAAGTTTAGGCTTTCTAGTGCAACCTAGGTCTCAAGGACTTTTGGGTTGTTTCATGTTCCTCCCACTGCTCGCTCCACCCTCCTCTACTCCATCCACTCCTCACCACTTTCGGGTCACATGGGCATCTTTCACACTAAGTCCATCCTTGAGTGTGACTTCTGGTGGCCAGGTCTCTCATCCTTTGTGAAACATTTCATCGATGGCTGTGTGGTTTGCCAGCAGAACAAGGTGAACACCCATCTGACTGTTTCCCCTCTCTCTCCAATCCCCTCCTCCCACTCCCTTTCCTTCAAACAACTCTTTGTTGATCTCATCACTGATCTCCCTGTCTCCCACTCCCACGACTCTATTCTGGTCATAGTAGACCATGGCCTTACAAAGGGGGTAATTCTTACTCCTTGCTCCAAAACCATCAACACTGCTGGAGTAGCACAAATCTTTTTCGATCAGGTGTTTAAAAGATTCAGACTTCACAAAACCCTTATCTCAGATCGAGGCCCCCAATTTGTGTCAGCTTTTGCAAGGGAACTAGCTCAATGTTACGGGTCTACATTTTTCCCCTTCACATTTTGCTTCTTATCTTATCTTATCGCATCATGTGATCCCTAAGGATCTAATTGTCTATCTTATTGTGAACGCTTACTTACATCTCATGGACTTGGGCACTTTTCATGCAACGACTGCTTAGTCAGTCTGGACACTCAAACCTTTCATATGGATCTACGATCCACTTACCCTGTCACGGTATTCACCTTTCACTTCATTACTGTGCCAGCTATTATTACATCATGCTTCTCTTCCATTTGATCCCACATGTGCATCATATGTTGTATGCTTCTCATCTTCCATTCTGCCACACAGCATGTTGGCCTCATGTCATGCTTCTATGCTTCCATTCCATTCCCATACATGCAGACAAAGCATTGCATATCATAGATACAGTGTCAATACTGGTAAACACTGTTGTAGTATATAAACCCCCAATGCAGCACCAAAGAACTCCAGTCTAGTTCTTCTGGTCTTTTCCCCTCAAAGGGTCCCAGTAGTAGTACTCTTCTTCACCTCCTTTCGTCTTAGCCTTTCTAGTGCAACCTTTGAGCTTCAAGCTTTGAGGGTTGTTTCACTCGACTCCTGAAGTACGATGTCCGTCTCTCCACAGCCTACCATCCCCAAACAAACAGACAAACTGAACGGACCAATCAGGAATTAGAAACCTATCTCTGGATCTTTTGCGCCAACAACCCCTCCTCCTGGGCCTCCTCCCTTACTGCTGCTGAATTCCACCACAATTCTGCCCCCCACAGCTCCACCAAGAAATCCCTGTTCTCCCTCCTCTATGGTTACGAACCCCATTCCTATCCCCCTCTAGGAAAAACCTTCCTCCCCACCTTGGAAAACTGCCTTTCTTCCCTTGATGAAGCTCGTAAGGAAGCCCTTGCAGCACATGATTCTGCTCACAAGGCAATGACCTCTAGATCAGTCTGTCACTTCTCCCCCTGGAAAGTGGGTAACAAGGTGTGGTTAGAAGCCTCTCATCTCCACCTTCATTATCCGTCCAGGAAACTAGCACCCAAGCGACATGGTCCCTTTGAAATCACACAGGTACTATCCCCCCTCATCTACTGACTCCGCCTTCCCCCCACATGGAAAATTCATGATGTCTTCCATGCCTCGTTACTCTCCCCTTATTGCTCCACTGAAACGCATGGTCCCGCCTTCTCTTCTTCCCCTCCTGATGTTATAGATAACAAAGAAGAATATGAGGTCAAGGCCATCATCTCCCACAAGGGCCCAGCTAACTGTCGCTGGTTCCTGACTGCATGAAAAGGTTACCCATCATCTGAAAATACTTGGGAACCAGCTTCTAATCTCCACCATTCTGCCGCCCTCCTTGCCACTTATAAGAAGCGACATCGACTATAAAGGAAAAGTCCCCAGATGTTTTATCTTGGCCCTCCACACCTCTATCCAATCAACTCCTTCTCCACCAACCCCATGCTCGAAATCCTCCCTTTCCTCGTCGTTTTCTTTTTCTTAGTCATTGGCCTTTCCATCCATTGTGCCCATTATACCGATTCCAACCCCATTTTACTCATCATCGTGGCAGTTTTCTTCTTTGTCTTCCTCATCCACTTCATTCACATCCTTACCTGAAAACCCTGTTTATGTTCTTTGACCTTATCCTGGCCCAACATGCCATCTCCCTCCTTGGATACCACATCTTGACAGTATTCAACAATAGTGATCATTTCTGAAGTTCTGAAGTTCAGAGCTCCAAGTTCCAAACTTGGAACTGCAGTTCTGAAGGTACTTCTGAAAATTCCCATGCTTCTGAAACTCTGGAAGGCTCGGAAGGCTAGGAAGCGTCGGAGCCACTTCCAGAATATTCCTGCACTTTTTCGGAAGCACCGGAAGCACTGGAAGCATCAGGTTCGCTTAATCTTTTATGTTACTTCATACATTACTACACTTTAAATTCTTCTTTCAGGCTCACTATCCTAACATTGCAGGTGACTAATATGAGCATACCTTCACCCATAGCATACATATATATTTCCACTTGGCTTACATGCACCTCAATCGTTTCCACCCATCTGGGCAGCGGCTGAGTTTGGGCAACTCCTGCCCTCTTTCTAGATTCTGTCACATCTCCTCAGCCCTCTCCGTCATCCGAACCCTCTCCACACCTGCCGCTCCTACATCCGCCCTTGCCGCTCGCCTCTTCTCTCCTCCTCCTGAACCATCCCCTGCCTTCATCGACAGTGATGACGACACCATCCCCATCCCTTGGTTGGAACCACAGATCTTCAAACCCCCCCACGGACAGCGCACTTTATCCTCCCCTACTCGAGTCATGCTCCCATCCTCTTGACTCCCTAGAGCCCAGGCAAACTCCCTCACTGTGTGCTTCCATTGTTTCAACCAGGGACATTTTCAAAAGGATTGCCCTACATATTCATGTCCCCACTGCTGCCAGGTCTGCCCTGGACATCTCACTTGAGATTGTCTCACCATCCAATGTGGCAGTTGTCTTAACTGGGGCCACTCTGACCGACACTGTCCCCATTGTAACTGTGCAATCTGTTCTCAGGCAGGACATGTGGCAGACGACTGTCCTTTTGACTGTCTCTCCCCCTCTCAGGCACACGCCATCCATGGAGGACCCTCTATCCCCAGCATTTGAGCTGCGAAGGCGAGGGTATTTTACTATTGAGCCAGGAGCTCAAAGGTACAAAGGGGGTAATGTTACGCTTTTTCCCCTTTATCATTCTATCTATCTTGTTACTTCCCGACTTGTCACTCGCATGTGGTGTGGTAGGTTGGCTTCCATCTCTTCTGCTTCACTAATCCTCGCTGACCCCTCCGATATTATCATCACCTATTTGTTACCTTAGTTCCCTTACTTGGACTTATCCTCCTCCACAGTTGCCTCTCTCATGACAACAAGTTTTCCATCTGTTTCCATCTGTTTCCATCCACTTTCATTTACTTTAGTCAGCCTGGTCTGTGTGCGCGTTCCTCATTATTTAAAACCTATGCTGTATCACTTGTAATTTCCCATTCTTGATCTACGCTATACAAGCATACCTTCTTGAATCACCCAGGAGTCAAGCTTCCTCTCCTAAGTTCTTGTCCTTGTCTCCAAGCATGACTCATTGTCAATGCTCTTCTCTTCGTCCAAGACCTAGTAACCCTAGGCATCATCATATAAAGTCCCAGTGCCCCTGGGCATCCTTGTTAGTCTCCTTGGAGACCCCCTTGCCCCAGTATCTC
Source organism: Baorangia bicolor (assembly GCA_038093395.1). NCBI lineage: Eukaryota > Fungi > Basidiomycota > Agaricomycetes > Boletales > Boletaceae > Baorangia > Baorangia bicolor. The sequence goes on from JBBPSC010000936.1 coordinate 4,030, forward strand.
ATTATCCTTGCAGCTCTTCAGACATCAGTCTCTTCGTGAGCATCGCCTGCTGAGTATCCTCGTTGAACAAGACCTCTTTGGTACGCTTCACATAACAGTTGGTAGCTATTGCAGTGTAGTAGTTACTAGTTGCGAATGTGAACACCTCTTGGGAAGAGGATAAAAGCAGCCAAGACAAAGGCAAGGGAAGGGATCCCGTTGCCGCAATCAAAGGTATGGGCTTCGAAGAAGCAAGGGCTTTCTTCCATGATGTGGAAGAAGCCAAAAACAAGAAAAAGTCAAAAAAATAAAGGCCTCTTCTCATGAGTCAGGGTGTGAGAAGGGACAATACATGGACACTTACATAAAGAATCGGTATGGATTTTTACAGGTAGATGAGACAACGGCAGAGCTGATTAGTCAAGGACCTACTGAGATAGCACACATTTCTCCTTATGTTTCTCCCGCAGTTTCACCACTGCACCAATCATCATCTTTGCCGACAGAGGGGTCTCATGAAAGTGAGCTCGCCAGGGGCATTACACCTGGGCTTAATTCCTCTAAACAAAATAAACAAAAAAATGAAGGTACACATCATAATTATGAAATCCCTGATGAAGTATTTGTTCACAGCTGCAAGCCAGAAAATGAAATTCTCATGAATGTTCAGGTAGCACCCTTATCAAGAAGGGACAACCTTATGAAAGTAGAAGCTCTCTTAGACAGCGGAGCTAATGCGATATTTGTGGATAAGTCATGGGCAGAAAAGGTCAAATTGCCCTTGATCAAACTCTAAAATGCCATTCCTGTATTTAATGTTGACAGCACAAAGAATTCTGCCAGTCACATCACACATGTGGCAGACCTTGTGATAGAGTTCCAGGGTCACCATGAAAGGGTTCTTGCAGAAGTCATGGACCTCAGAAAGAACGCGCTTATCCTCGGATATAGCTGGTTGAAACGTCACAACCCGGAGATAGATTGGACTAAAGGAACAGTCACAATGACACATTGCCTGCGGCACTGTCACATGCTTCAGGAAAAGCCTGTCTCCATCTGCTTAGCCGAAAAGGTGGAAATAGCCGTTCAATACGCAGTTCATGCTACAATCAAAGCGCTTGAAGCGCAAGTTGCTGCACCCCCTAAAGAAAAGACTCCAGAGGAACTTGTTCCAAAAGAGTGCCATGCATTTCTTAAAGTAATCTCAAAAATGGAATCCGAGCACATGCCACTTAGGAACCCATGGGATCATGTGATCAAAATGAAAGAAATGTTTAAACCACGCAAGGGTCATCTCATTCCCCTTTCGGTTCAGGAGCAAGAAGAAGTCTCCACTTTCATTGATGATCAAATGAAGAAGGGTTACATAAGACCTTCTAAATCCCCTCAAACATCACCTGTGTTCTTCATGCCGAAGAAAGATGGCAAGAAAAGAATGGTACAGGATTACCGTTATCTCAACAAACACACAGTCAAAAATAATTACCCCCTTCCTCTTATCTCCCAACTTGTCGATAAATTAAAGGGGGTTAAATTACTTATGAAAATGGATCTCCACTGGGGCTATAACAATGTCTGGATCAAAGAAGGCAATGAATGGAAAGCCGCCTTCATTTGTTACCACGGAGCTTATGAACCTCTCGTAATGTATTTCGGATTATGCAATTCGCCATCCATGTTCCAGGCCATGATGAATGAAATCTTTGCCGATATGGAGGACATTGTGGTGGTCTATATAGACGATATCTTAATATTCACAAAAACAGACAACCAAGAAGAACATGACAAGATCGTAAAAGAAGTTCTCAAGCGTTTACAAGAAAATGATCTTTATGTAAAATCAGAAAAATGTTTCTTTAAAATCAATGAGGTAGACTTCCTTGGCATGATTGTCAGCAAGGATGGCATCAAAATGGATCAGTCAAAGGTGGAAGCTATTTTGAAATGGCCTACACCCATGAGTGTCAAAGGGGTTAGGAGTTTTCTAGGGTTGGCAAACTTCTACAGAAGATTCATTAAAGATTACGCACAAGTCGCACGCCCAATGAATGATCTTTTAAAGAAGGATCTTACCTTTGAATGGAAGGAAGAACAACAATGTGCGTTTGACACGCTCAAGAAAGCTTTTACCACAGCCCCCGTCTTGGCATTCCCAGACAATGACTGTCAATTCTGGTTAGAGACCGATGCTTTGGACTATGCCACAGGGGCAGTCCTATCTATTCTAAAAGAGAATAAATGGCACCCAGTTGCCTATCACAGTCACAGCATGTCACCCGCAGAGTGGAATTATCCCATCTGTGATAAAGAAATGTTATTTATTATCCGATCTCTAGAGATCTGGAGACACTACCTGGAAGGCGCAAAACTCCAATTTGAAATTTGGAATGACCATGTGAACCTCCAGTACTTTATGAAATCTCAGGATTTGAACCGCTGACAAGTGAGATGGGCGCAGTGCCTCTCCTGGTTCAATTATGTATTTGTTTACAAGCCCGGCGCTACAAACACCAAAGCCGATGCCCTCTCTCGAAGAGAAGATCACACGCAGGGTGTAGAAGATAATAACAAGGATATTGTTATGATCCCGCCAGAACATATCTGAGCTTCACAAGAAGCGGTTATGATTCGTGATGAAGGTGAACAATTCACAAAACTCATAAAAACGGCCATGGCCCTCCTCAAAGAAAGTCACATTAAAGAACTCATGACTAAATTTGGAGCACACCAAGAAGATGGCTATATAAAAAAGGAAGATTGTATTTATGTTCCAGATTATCAAGCATTACGTCTAAAAATAGTAAAAGCATGCCATGACTCTCCAGTCGCTGGTCACCCTGGTTATGAAAAGACCATTGAGTTCCTAAGTTGGAGTTATTGGTGGAATAGCATGACAAGTTATGTAAAAGAATATGTCTTGCGTTGCGATAGATGCACACGCATGAAGGGCACAAACCAAGCCTCTTCAGGTCTTCTTCAACCTCTCACGGTTCCAGATAAACCATGGGAGCATGTCACAGCAGATTTTACCACAGATCTGCCCTTATCTAATGGATTCAACACGATCCTAGTGGTCATTGATCGCTTCTCGAAGGAAACAGAGTTTATCACTTGTAACAAGACAGTTACAGCACTGGACACAGCAAAGCTCTACCTTCATCATGTTTGGAAGCAGCATGGATTACCAAAGTTGATTGTATTGGACCGCAGTCCACAGTTCACTTCCCAAGTTATGCAGGATGTCCTAAAAAGACTAGGCATCCAATCTAAATTAAGCACCACTTTCCATCTGGAAACAGACAGACAAACAGAGCATATGAACAGAGATCTCCAGCAGTATCTCAGATTGTTCTGTGCAGAACGTCAGAGTGATTGGGCAGATTGGCTCCCAATCACACAATTCTCCTATAATTTGAAGATGCAAGTGTCTTCAAAGAAAACACCCTTCAAGGTCACACACTCTTACCAGCCAAGGTTAGGGTTTGAGCCATGTGTTGCTAAGGCTCCAGCAGCCGAAGGTTTCACGAATGATATGGCCAAGATTCTTGAAGAAACAAAAATTAACCTTATTAAGGCTCAAGCTCGAATGAAAGAGCAGGCCGATAAACACTGGAGCGAAGCTCCACAATATTCTATTGGAGATAAAGTTTGGTTAAGCACGACCAATCTCCGCCTTACCCGCGCTTCTAGGAAGCTTACGGAAAAGTGGCTGGGCCCTTATGAAATCACAGCATTTGCTGGCCCAAATGCAGTTACGCTTAAATTACTGAGATCAATGAAGATCCACCCTACCATGAATATCTCACGTATCAAGCCATATAAGGAAAGGCTTCCTGGTCAGAAAGCTGACAAACCAGGACCAGTGCTAGTCACTGATGATCATGACAATGAATACGAGGTTGATTACATCATTGATTCTCGCCTGAAAAATAGAAAACTCGAGTATCGTGTTCATTGGGAAGGATATTCTGACGATGACTGTACGTGGGAAACAGAGGCAAATCTAGCACATGCCAAAGGGGCTATCGCAGATTTCCATGCCGCTCACCCCTCCACACCCCGCAGGCTTCATATGACTAATACTCGCTTCATAAAAATATTTACTCCTATGCCGGAATCCTCTACTCAGCTTGCTGAGAAGGACGAACCTTTTGATCGCCTGAAAGTCGATCCATAGAAGGGGGGTAGTGTTATGGGTCTACATTTTTCCCCTTCACATTTTGCTTCTTATCTTATCTTATCGCGTCACATGATCCCTAAGGATCTAATCATCTATCTTATCATGAACGCTCACTTACATTTCATGAACTTAGACACTTTTCGTGCAACGACTGCCACATAGTCTGGACACTCAAACCTTTCTCATGGATCTACGATCCACTTACCCTGTCATGGTATTCACCTTTTCACTTCATTACCATGCTGGCTATTATTACATACATGTTTCTCTTCCATTTGATACAACATGCCCATCACACATTGTATGCTTCTTGTTACGGGTCTACATTTTTCACCCTTCACATGCATCACTTTTTCTGATCTTATCTTATCTTATCGTGTCACGTGATCCACAAGGATCTAATCATCTATCTTATCGTGAACACTCTACTTACGATTCATGGACTTAGTCATTTCTAGTGCAAAGCTGCTTAGTCAGCAGGACACTCTTCACACGGATCTAAGATCCACTTACACTGTCACGGAGTTCACCTTTTCACTTCATCTCCGTGCCGGCTATTATTACGTATGCTTCTCTTCCATTTGATGTGCATGCGCATCACACATGTTATGCTTCTCTTCTCTTCCATTCTGCCACACTGCGTGTTGGCCTCATGCTATGCTTCTATACTTCCATTACATTCCCACACATGCGGACAATGCATGGTCATCGTAGATTAGACGTACACAGGTGTACACAACCCATGTAGTATATAAACCTCCAATGCAACGCCAGAGAACTGCAGTCTAGTTCTTCTGGTCTTTTCCTCTCATTGAGGTCCCAGTTGGAGTACTCTACATCCCTCCTCTCCATTACAAGTCTTAGCCTTTCTCTCTGTGCAACCTCTGAGCTTCTTGCTTTGAGAGTTGTTTCATTGGTGATGGTAACAGCATCAACATCCATGGCATTGGGGTCCTTTGCGGGGCGAGGAGAGGATGAGGGTTGGAGATGACCCTTCCTAAGGGCAAGGATGTGCATCTTCTGTGTGTGGAAGGTCTTGGCTTGCTCAATCCACTTGGAGAGTGTAGTAGGGGGGGCGGACATGGAGAGGATCATGCCGACAAGGCATTGATCTAGTCCGATGGAAAACTGGTCAGTGAGGGTGACTTCATCAGTGATTCCCACTTTACAGGCGAGGTTATGGAAGTCGGTGATGTATTGTTGGAAACCATCGTCAGTGGTTCCATCAGGGAGGCGAGTGGACTTCTGGGTGAGCTTAGTGAGGTTTAGGCGAGCTGTGGACTTGGTGTTGAATGGGTAGAAGGTGGTCTCGAAGTTGGAGGTGAAGTAGTCGAAGGTTTTCTCGTTGTTAGGAGTGGCCGAGTTGGCCATCTTATCATACCACATTTTGGCGAAGGAGGTGTTTCTTCCTATGCTCATCTTGTTGAGGGTGGTTATGATCTTGTCTCTGTCAGTGGTGTACAGGGAGGCATTGAGGGTGAAGTAAGCCCTCATGGCTTGATTCATCAGGGGGTATTGTTGGACTGACCTGAGAAGTCGGCTGGGAGGGCTGCCTTGAGTTCTGGGGTTCTGGTGGACATGGTTGGCGATGTGGGACGAGGTGGAGACGCTGGGGGTGTAGATGCTCTGGGTGGGGGTGCTAGTGGTGTCGACGACCTGGCTGGTCCAAAGATTCGACATTGTCTGAAGCTGGGTGGGGCAGGGATTTCTGATGTGGCAAGGTTTTCTACATTGGGGATTTCGACGTCGTTATCTTTGTCAGGGCTGCAGAATAGTCTGAAGCGACTCGTGGTGGCTATGGTAGAGGTTCTTCACCTGAGAAGGTGGGACCACAAAGATTCTTGATCTTTTGTTATGCAAAGCATACCAAGGGAGTCTTGTTCAACAGGGATACTCCACAGGCGATGCTCACGAAGAGACCGACGTCTGAGGAGCTGCAAGGATAAGGAGATACTAGGACAAGGGAGTCTCAAAGCGACTAACAAGGATGCCCAGGGGCGCTGGGACTTTATATGAAGATGCCTAGGGTTACTAGGTCTTGGACGAGGAGAGGAGCGTCGACAATGAGTCACGCTTGGAGACGAGAACAAGGACTTTAGGAGAGGAAGCTTTGACTTCCAGGTGATTCAAGAAAGTATGCTTGTATAGCGTAGAATAAGAATAGAGGTACAAACAATACAGCATAGGTTTAAATAGGTGGGGAGCGCACACACAGACCAGGCTGACTAAAAGAATGGAAACAAATGGAAACAGATGGAAACAGATGGAAACACTCGTCGTCATAAGAGAGGCGACTGCAGAGGAGGATAAGTCCATGTAAGGAAGCTAAGGTAACAAATAAGTGATGATAATATCGGAGGGGTCAGCAAGGATTAGCGAAGCAGAAGTGATGGAAGCTGACCTACCGTGCCACGTATGAGTGACAAGTTGCGAAATAACAAGGTAAATAGAACGATAAAGAGGAAAAAGCATAACACCTAGATCATCTGTACTATGATGTCATAGATAAGAGATAAGGGTCTAGCCCTATGAGTCATAAAGAGTCCACATGATTAGGTCTAGACCTTCTCACAGTCATGTGATTGAAAATGGTAGAAGTCATGTGACTTGGAAAAAGAAAAGATAAGATAAAAGATAGTGTCATGGGATATGTCTCATGACGTGTTTGCAACACTATCCCCTGTTTAGGAATTGACTTCCAGGCAATTCCAACAAACTGCTCTGGCTTCTGTCAAGTTCATATAAGGTTTAAATAAGGAATCAAAGTTCACTTGAGCCATCCACAACTTTTGTGGGGCATTTGTGTTCTTCTTGTAAAAGTCTGTTATGGCCCCTTTGAACTGTGTGAGATTTGATTCGGGTTCCCATGTCCTATCTTCATCACTGTATCCTTTTCAGTGAATAAGGAATTCCAGATGCTGTCCCTTGAGTCTAGAGTCTACTATGAAGTCAACTTCATATTCCTCTATGTTTTCATCCATGACTAGCACAGGACCAGGTTTATCTGCTTGTTGGCCCAGCAGACATGGCTTGTAAGGTTTCACCTGTGAGATATTTACCATGGGATGGATCTTCATCAAGCATGGGAGCGTGAGCTCAACCACATTTATTCTAATCATCTTCTTTACTTTATAGGGGCCCAGCCACCTTTCCGTTAATTTATGCAATTGGTGAGTTTCTCACAAGTTCAGGTGCTCCATTGATAGCCAAACTTGGTTGCCTTCTTTATAAATAGGTGCTTCCGAGCGTTTCTTCTTGGATTGTGCTGTCATGTGCTTACGAGTGTTCTCGAGTGCTGTTTTTGTTTCGTCCAGTGTGTTTTTCATTTGTTCAGCAAATTTGGTGGCTGCTGGGGCCTTGGATGCCAGGGGTTCAATTCCCATGCGCGGGGCGTAGGAGCACGTAACTGAGAAGGGAGACTTGCCCATTGCGGAATGAATCCTTGTGTTATAATTAACCTGTGCCAGTGCAAGCCAGTCTGTTCATTCTCCTTGCTTCTTGGCTGTAAACAGCCTAAGATACTGTTGGAGATCTTGGTTAACCCATTCTGTCTGACCATCCATTTGAGGGTGGAATATGGTTGACATGTGGAGATCTATCTTTAGCATCTTCCCAAGATCCTTCATGACTTGGGCTGAGAATTGTGGTTGTTACGTGAAGTGTACCAAAGAGGTCTTGTTCAATGAGGATACTCAACAGGCGATGCTCACAAAGAGACCAATGTCTGAGGAGCTGCAAGGATAACGAGATACTGGGACAAGGGAGTCTTTAAAGAGACTAGCAAGGATGCCCAGGGGCGCTGGGGCTTTATATGAAGATGCCTAGGGTTACTAGGTCTTGGATGAAGAGATGAGCGTCAACAATGAGTCACGCTTGGAGATGAGGACAGGGACTTAGGAGAGGAAGCTTTGACTTCTGGGTGATTCAAGAAAGTATGCTTGTATAGCATAGATCAAGAATGGAGATACAAACGATACAGCATAGATTTAAATAAGTAAGAAGGGGATGCGCACAGACCAGGCTTACAAAGAAAATAGAAAGCGATGGAAAGTAGGAGAACTTGTCATCGTAAGAGAGGCAACTGCGGAGGGGATAAGTCTGTGTGGAGGAATTATGGTAATAGATAAGTGATGACAATATCGGAGGGGTCAGTGAGGATTAATGAAGCGGAAGTGATAGAAGCCGACCTACTGTGCCACGTGTGAGTGACAAGTCGAGAAGTAACAAGATAAGTACGATAAAGGGGAAAAAGCGTAACAGTGGTCCTCTATCCAAAATGATAGACCGCAGGAGTCCGTGGACTTTCCACATGTTATCTCGGTACAGCTTTGCAGTGCCAAGCGACATAATCGTTTTGTGTGTGGGAATAAATACAACTTCCTTAGAGAAGCAATTGACAACCACAAGGATCGAGTCAAACCCTTAATTTTTCTTTCAGGTTCACTATCCTAACATTGCAGGTGACTAATACGAGCATACCTTCGCCCATAGCATACATATATATTTCCACTTGGCTTACAAGCACCTCAGTCATTTCCACCCATCTGGGCAGTGGCTAAGGTGAGTTACTTTTTACTTAGTTTTTATCTCTA
>JBBPSC010000937.1:0-12774 GCA_038093395.1 Baorangia bicolor
TGAAAGTGTGAACTCCGTGACAGTGTAAGGGGATCTTAGATCCGTGTGAAGAGTTGAGTGTCCCTGCTGACTAAGCAGCAATTGCACGAAACGACTAAGTCCATGAAATGTAAGTAGAGCGTTCACGATAAGATAGACGATTAGATCCTAAGGGATCACGTGACACGATAAGATAAGATAAGATCAGAAAAAGTGACATGTGAAGGGTGAAAAATGTAGACCCGTAACAGATGGAAAGTCCAATGACCAGGAAAAGGAAGATGAGGATGAAGGGGAGGATTTCTATCATAGGGTTGGTGGAGAAGTTGAGTGGATATAAGCAAGGAGGGCCGAGATAAAACATCTGGGGACTTTTCTTTTTATAGTCGGTGTCTCTTCTTATAAGCGGTGAGGAGGGCAGCGGAATGGTGGAGATTGGAGGCTGGTTCCCAGGTATTTTTGAACGAGGGGTATCCTTTCCATGCGGTCAGGAACAAGCAGCGGTTAGTTGGGCCTTTGTGGGAGATGATGGCCTCTACTTCATACTCTTCTTCATTATCTATAACATCAGGAGGGGGAGAAGAGAAGGCTGGACCGTGCGTTTCAGTGGAGCGATAAGGGGAGAGTAATGAGGCGTGGAAGACATCATGGATTTTCCATGTGGGAGGAAGGCGGAGTCGGTAGGTGAGGGGGGATAGTACCTGTGTGATTTCAAAGGGGCCATGTCGCTTGGGTGCAAATTTCCTGGATGGATAATGAAGGCGGAGATGAGAGGCTTCTAACCACACCTTATTTCCCACTTTCCAGGGGGAGAAGCGACGGACTGATCTGGACATCATTGCCTTGTGAGCAGAATCATGTGCTGCAAGGGCTTCCTTACAAGCTTCGTCCAGGGAAGAGAGGCGGTTTTCTAGGGCAGGGAGAAAGGTCTTTCCCAGAGGGGGATAGAAGCAAGGCTCATAACTGTAGAGGAGGGAGAATGGGGATTTCTTGGTGGAGCTATGGGGGGCGGAGTTGTGGTGGAATTTGGCTGCCGTAAGAGAAGAGGCCCAGGAGGAGGGGTTGTTGGCGCAAAAGATCCAGAGATAGATTTCTAATTCCTGATTGGTTCATTCTGTTTGTCCGTCTGTCTGGGGGTGGTAGGCTGTGGAGAGATGGACGTCGTACTTCAAGAGGCAGGCTAGTTCTCTAGCAAAGGCGGAGGCGAACTGTGGACCTCGATCAGAGATGAGAGTTTCATGGAGGCTGAATCTTTTGAACACATGGTCGAAAAATATTTGCGCAACTCCTGTGGCATCAATGGTTTTAGAACAAGGAGTGAGAATTACCCCCTTCGTAAGGCCATGGTCTACTATGACCAGAATAGAGTTGTGGGAGTCAGAGAGGGGGAGGTTGGTGATGAGATCGACAGAGAGTTGCTTGAAGGGAAGGGAGTGCAAGGAGGGGATTGGAGAGAGAGGGGGAACAGTCGGATGGGTGTTCACTTTGTTTTGCTGGCAAACCGCACAGCCGTCGATGAAATGTTTCACGAAGGAGGAGAGACCTGGCCACCAGAAGTCGCATTCAAGGATGGCCTTAGTGCAAAAAATACCCATGTGACCCGAAAGTGGCGAGGAGTGGATAGAGTGGAGGAGGGTAGAGCGAGCTGTAGGAGGAACATACATGCGACCTTTGAAGTAAAGATGACCGTTGTCGAAGGTCCAATCATTCAAGGAAGCACAGGTGAAGAGGGGAGATCCTTCATCAAGGGCAGCGAGAGCTTTGAGCACAAAGGGGTCTGAGGTGGTAGAGGATTTGATGTGGCACAAGAGGGTGAGATCAAGGGCGTTGATAATAACTGGGTCAGGGAGGATGGCGCAGCCTGCATTGTCAGAGGAGGTGTCAACCTCGTCCTTCCAAGAGAGGGCATCAGCAGGCCCCATTTGAGAACCAGGGGTAACAGCCCAGACGATGTCGAAGTCTTGGAGGAAAAGAGCCCATCGGGCTTGATGACGAGAGAGTTTGTGAGGGTCCCGAATATAGGAGAGATTTTTGTGGTCAGTGATGATTGTGACCGGGTGGGGGGTTCCTTGGAGGTAATGCTTCCACTCATCAAGGGCGTAGATGACAGCAAGGAGTTCTCTGTCATAAATGTCGTAGTTTCACTCTGCAGAGGAGAAGGTCTTGGAGAAGTAGGCTGTGGGTTTCTTGTCACCGTTTGGGTCGAGTTGCATGAGAACCACACCAGCAGCAAGGAGAAAGGCATCCGTCATGACAAAGAAGGGTTTGGCAACATCGGGAATGGCGAGGACTGGGGCAGTACAAAAGATATTGCGAAGGGAGTCAAAGGCCTTCTGTTGGAGGGGAGTCCAAGCCCATTTCTCATCTTTTCGGGTGAGGAAGGTTAAAGGAGAGACGATGTTAGAGTAGTTGGGGATGAACTTTCGATAGAAGTTGGCAAACCCAAGGAAGGATCATACTCCCTTGACCGAGGTAGGAGGTTTCCAGTCAGCAATGGTGGAGAGCTTCTTTGGGTCCATGCGGACGAGCCCTTGTCCGATGATGAGGCCTAGATACTCCATAGTGGGGGTATTGAAGGCACATTTGGAGATTTTCAGGGAGAGCTTGAGCTCTCGAAGGCGTTGGAGGACGTGATGAGTGCATTCATGGTGGAGGAAGAGGGAACCTGTGGTGGCAATGCCAATATCGTCCATGTAGATCTTAAGCCAGCGCTCAGCAATCATATCTGCGAAGTTGTGGTTCATAAAGGCTTGAAAGGTGCTGGGGGCATTGCAAAAACCAAAGAACATGACGGTGGGTTCAAAAAGGCCAAGGGGGGTAATGAAAGCGGCTTTCCACTGGTCTTCTTCTTTGATGCAGATGTTGTTGTATCCCCATCGGATGTCAAACTTGGTGAAGTATGTGGCTTCCTTCATGTCATCAATGAGCTCGGGTATGAGGGGTAAGGGGTAGGCGTTTCGGATAGTGTGGGAGTTGAGGTATCAATAATCCTGACAGGGTTGAAGCGATCCGTCGCTTTTTGGGACAAAGAAGGAAGAAGCTTGGGGGGACTTTGAAGGGACGATGCGACCGGTTTTCAGATGTTCTTCGACGAAAGCCTTGCAGGCTTCCTTTTCGGCTGGGTTAAGGGGATATTGAAACAACTCTCAAAGCATAAAGCTCAAAGGTTGCACGGAAGAAAGGCTAAGACGGTACGAGTGAAGAGGAGGAAAGGAGTACTCCAACTGGGACCTCGATGAGAGGAAAAGACCAGAAGAACTAGACTGCAGTTCTCTGGCGTTGTATTGGGACTTTATATACTACAACAGGTATTTGTCCATGTATACACTGTATCTACGATTGCAATGCATTGTCCGCATGTATGGGAATGAAATGGAAGCATAGAAGCATAGCATGAGGCCAGCACGTGGTGTGGCAGAATGGAAGAGAAGAGAAGCATGTCATGCGTGATGCGCGTGCACATCAAATGGAAGAGAAGCATACGTAATAATAGCCGGCACGGAGATGAAGTGAAAAGGTGAATCTCGTGACAGTATAAGTGGATCGTAGATCTGTGTGAAGAGTTGAGTGTCCATGCTGACTAAGCAACAATTGCACGAAACGACTAAGTCCATGAAAGAGAAGTAAGTAGAGCGTTCACGATAAGATAGATGATTAGATCCTTGTGGATCACGTGACGCGATAAGATAAGATAAGATCAGAAAAGTGCATATGTGAAGGGTGAAAAATGTAGACCCGTAACAGATATATCTTGGCCACCTTGGGGGCAAAGGTGTCTCTAAGTTCGATGGTGTGGTCGAAGGATCGGTGTGGGGGAAGTTGGGAGTGCATGGCTTCTGAGAACACATTGGCGTAGTCCTTGCAGAAGTCTGGGATGGATACTTTCTTAGGTTTTTCGGCGATGTTGAGTTGGGTAGATATGGTGACCTTGTTGATGTGTTCCTCATCGGCTCTGTTTGAGGGAGGATACTCACAAAGAGACCACTCAACCCCTTGGGGATACCTTTGAGTGAACAGGGTGGCAATTTCGTGGTCAGGGTCAGGGTCAAACCAGTTGGGGTAGAGGGGTTCTTCAGGAGCAGTGGGGCCAAAGTTGAGGGTGAAGTGCTTCCAGTTGATCTGAGGGTTCCATTTCTGGAGCCAGGGCATTCCGAGTATGACCTGGGGACGACTTAGGTGGGTAACCATGAGTCTTTCAGTGTCGGAGAATGAGCCGGAGTAGATAGGAATGAAGGCGTTGTTTTTGATGGTCCCCTTCTGATTGGGGGTTCCATCAACGTTGTAGGCTATGATGGGGTTAGGGAGTGGCGAGGTCTTGAAGTTTCCTGGGGATAGGAGTCGAGGATCGATGAAGTTCCCGGTGGCACCAGAATCGATAAGGGTGGTGGTTTTGATGGTTTGGTTCTTTCCTTGTAGTGAAATAGGAAGATGCAAGGTTCTGTCATTCTTTGGTGCTACAAGTACATGGTTTATGGTAAGGGAAGGAGACGTCGAGGCAGCTTCCCTTCTTAAAAATCCTGTGCCTTCTGGATACGTGCCAGAGACACCGAAGTGATTTCTTCGGAGGGTTCTTCATAGCAAGTTTTGAGAACCTCAAGGATTTCTCCTTCGTCTTTGCCTGAGGTTTTGAGCAAGTTGACATACTCATTGAGGTGGGAGTGGGGTGGGGCAGGGGTTTCTTTCTTGGGAAGGGAAGTTTCCGTGGTGCAAATGTTCTGGGGGCGTCGAGCGGTTCTGGAGAAAGAGGAGAACTGGGTACAATTTGGGGCACTGTGGCCAGGTTTGCGACAATGGAAGCAAAGCTTGTCTCTGATGCATCGAGCTCGATCAGCAGGGGTAAGTTTGGTGATGGTGACGGCGTCAACATCCATGGCATTAGGGTCTTTTGCGGGGCGAGGAGAGGACAAGGGTTGAAGATGCCCCTTTCTAAGGGCGAGGATGCGCATCTTCTGCGTATGGAAAGTCTTGGCTTGCTCAATCCACTTGGAGAGCATAGTGGGAGGGGCGGACATGGAGAGGATCATGCCGACGAGGCGTTGGTCTAGTCCAATGGAGAATTGGTCAGTGAGGGTGACCTCATCAGTTATTCCAGCTTTACAGGCGAGGTTTTGGAAGTCAGTGATGTACTGTTGGAAACCATTGTCAGTGGTTCCATCAGGGAGGCAAGTGGACTTCTGGGTGAGCTTGGTGAGGTTTAGGCGAGCTGTGGACTTGGTGTTGAATGGGTAGAAGGTGGTTTCAAAGTTGGAAGCGAAGTAGTCAAAGGTTTTCTCATTGTTAGGAGTGGCCGAGTTGGCCATCTTGTCGTACCACATCTTGGCGAAGGAGGCGCCTCTTCCTGTGCTCATCTTGTTGAGGGTGGTCATGATCTTATCCCTATTAGTGGTGTACAGGGAGGCGTTGAGGGCGAAGTAAGCCCTCATGGCTTTGATCCATCGGGGGGCGTCGTCAGATTGGCCCGAAAAGTCGGCTGGGAGGGCGGCCTTGAGTTCAAGGGTCTTGGTGGACATGGTTGGTGATGTGGGACGAGGTGGGGACGCTGGGGGTGGAGATGTTCTGGGTGGGGGTGCTAGTGGTGTAGATGACCTGGTCAGTCCAAGGATTTGGCATTGTCTAAAGCTGGGTGGGGCAGGGATTTCTGGTGTGGCAAGGTTTTCTACGTCAGGGATTTTGACGTCGCTGTCTTCGTTGGGGCTGCGGAATAATCTGAAGTGACTCATGGTGATTGTGGTGAAGGTCCTTCACCTGAGGAGGTGGGACCACGGAGATTCTTGATCTTTTGTTACGCAAAGCGTACCAAAGGAATCTCGTTCAACAGGGATACTCCACAGGTGATTCTCACAAAGAGACCGACGTCTGAGGAGCTGCAAGGATAACAAGATATCAAGATAAGGGAGTCTCAAAGAGACCGACAAGGATGCCCAGGGGCGCTGGGACTTTATATGAAGATGCCTAGGGTTACTAGGTCTTGGATGAGAGGAGAAGTGTCGACAAAGAGTCACACTTAGAGACGAGGACAAGGACAAGGAAAGGAAGCTGTACTTCCAAGTGATTCAAGATGGTATGCTTGTATTGCGTAGATCAAGAATAGGGAAATACAAGTGATGCAGTATAGGTTTAAATAGAGGGAAACATGCGCACGGACCAGGCTGACTAAAGTAGATGGAAACGGATGGAAGCGGATGGAACACTCGTTGTCATGAGAGAGGCGACTGCGGAGAAGGATAAGTCCATGTAAAGGCACTAAGGGAACAAGTAGGTGATGATAACATCGGAGGGGTCGGCGAGGATTAATGAAGCAGAAGTGATGGAAGCCGACCTACCGCGCCACGTGTGAGTGACAAGTCAAGACGTAACAAGGTAAATAGAGCGATAAAGAGAGAAAAACGTAACACTTGATATGGTTCTCATGCAATATGAGGTAATTTTCAAGTGCCTATTTGTCACCAACTCCTAAGATTCTCATTGTTTTACTCATTTGCAGGTTTTCCTGTCTCAAGCTGTGTTCCATTCTCTTGAGGACTGTATTCATGCCTTTGATTTGGAGGAGCAGAAATGAAACCGCCTCCACAATGCAGAGGCAGAAGCCGGCATCGATGTTTGTTCAATAGGCAACCCGTATGCTCCCTACACATCTGCCCCAGATGATTATGCAGATCCATTCAACCAAGTGTCCTCCCAGGCACACATCCCACTCACAGTGAAACAACCCTCAAAGCTTGAAGCTCAAAGGTTGCACTAGAAAGGCTAAGACTAGGAAGAGATGAAGGGAGTGCTACAACTGGGACCCTTTGAGGGGAAAAGACCAGAAGAACTAGACTGGAGTTCTCTGGTGTTGCATTGGGACTTTATATACTACATGGTTTGTGTACACCTGTGTATGTCTAATCTATGATAGCAATGCTTTGTCCGCATGTATGGGAACGGAATGGAAGCATAGAAGCATGACATGAGGCCAACACGCTGTGTGGCAGAATGGAAGAGAAGAGAAGCATACAACATGTGATGTGCATGTTAGATCAAATGGAAGAGAAGCATGATGTAATAATAACTGGCATGGTGATGAAGTGAAAGAGTGAACACTGTGACAATGTAAGTGGATCATAGATCCGTGTGAAAGGGTTGAGTGTCCAAGCTGACTAAGCAGCTGTTGCACGAAACGACTAAGTCCATGAAAATGTAAGTAGAGCGTTCACGATAAGATAGATGATTAGATCCTAAGGATCATGTGACATGATAAGATAAGATAAGATCAGAAAAAGTGAACATGTGAAGGGTGAAAAATGTAGACCCGTAACACGCAGCAAACACCTCTTCATTCCAACATGGAAGTCTCTACGACAACAAATACGAGGACCACAAATTGTTCCGTTCAGACGATCTTGACAACTAGAGTCAACTGACATCTAATCGGGAAGAGACCAACTCTAACTACGCTCCGAGTCCTACATGCTATCCAGGAACATGTTCCAAAATGCTGACAAGGAAGGGTTGATGGCTAAAGAGGCTCTAGTGGGTGAAGTTATGGAGAATGGGACAACAGAGGTCATCAAGGAGATGTCGGTGCACCGACGCTGGGTCTTGCATGCTGGCTCCTAACCTGGTGGATACCATCCATTTTCCTCAACAGGTTCGGCTGAATGAAGCGCGAGGACATTTGTCAAGCGTGGAGGGAGAACCTTACACTCAACTTCATTATTTGGTTAATCTGTGGTTGTGCAGTTTTCGTTATCACAATCCTTGGGCTTGTTATCTGACCAACTGAGCACGTCTTCAGTACATTAGAGCTTGCATCAACATTCCTATACAAACTCGCCAAACAACGTCTACACCTCAATTCGTGGTAAGGTGTTTGACCTCACAGAAGTCGCGGTGACACATCAGAGGGTTGTCACCTTTATCCCTATGAATATAATCTTGCAGTATGGTGGTATGGATGCTTCCAACTTGTTCCCTGTTCAGGTACACCACCCTTTTTATTTGTTTCCCCTGTTGCTCATCGTCTTGGCAGGTCGGTGCTCTTTGCAATGGTGTTTTTGGTTTGGTCAGTCCATGGCAGTGAACACAACAAATCCCAATGCACAATACCACAACTTCTGTGCGTTCATGTTGGGTCAAGATACCAATAGGAGATTGGTGGATTATTCCCATGGTCAGATCACTCTGATCACGATGAACTTGTATTCCATCAAGCTGTTGGTGCAGCTCTCTCCAGTCATGTTCGTCACCGGCCTCGGTGGTGCCAACCCAAACACCGTCCCTGCCTCTTCCCCACACCCAGCTGCTCCTCAATCACCCCCACCCCCGCCCACAAAGACTCAGGATCCATTTGCCCTCCTCATCGCCCATCTCCATGATACCCTCCACTCTCAACTCTGGCCCTCTATATGGGCCCCAGTGCGAAACAAGTCCTTCCAGATCCTCATCAACAAAAATGCCCAAAGACCACTGCTGTCCCCACTCACACCTTCCTCACCGCTCTATCCTGACAGCTTGATAGCCCCAATATCGATTCACAAACATACCTCATTTCTCCCCAGCCCCTTGTTCTCTTCTTGCACATGTTAGAGGCACTGAATGTGACACCGTGTACCCCGCCTGATCCACCTGATGCAGAGCACAAACGCGAATGCGCGGAAGTGAAACAACCCAAAAAGCTTGTGGCTCAAAGGTTGCACTAGAAACACTTAGACTTGTAGGAAGCGAAGAGGAGGGAAGGAGACTACTCTGATCTTTAAGGGGAAAAGACCAAGAGAACTAGACTGGAGTTCTCTGGCCGTCTATTGAGGGTTTATATACTACATGGGTGTGTACACCTGTGTACGTCTAATCTACGATATAGTAGGGCATGTGCATAAAGCATGGTGTGGAAACATAGCCATGGAATGGAAGAGAAGCGTGACATGAGGACCACATGAGGATGTGGCAGAATGGAACATGAGAAGCATGGCATGCGTACAACGCATGTAGAATGGAAGAGAATAATAGCCTGCACGGTGATGAGTGAAAAGGTGAAACCGTGCTAGATGAAAGGGGATCTTAGATCCGGTAGAAGTAAGCGCCCATTGCGCGAAAAGTTCTAAGTCCAAAAGACTAGATAAAGCGTTCACGATAGTTAGATGATTAGATCTGATAAGATCACGTGACGCGATAAGATAAGATCAAAAGATAAGATAAGGGAGAAAAATGTTAGACCCATAACAAGAAGAGGAACGGAAAAGGGACACAGAACTGAGCGCCAAGATTGCACAGCGAAAGAAGACCACAAGTGACTGCAGCATCAAGCTGGTGGTCATCTTGTTGGCCAGCAGACAGATGCTTGGTATGTCTCCAATCTACATTTCCTTGCCATCTCAGTGGGTGACATCCATCAGATGACCCGTCGCTTGACAGCCAGCTATCTTATATCTGAAGGCAAAGTGGACTGGACTCGAGGGCAGCATTGTTTGTCTTGAGTCCTGTCAGTCCAGTGGAACTGGACAAGTTTGTTCAGAGGTAGGTTGGCACTCTACCTCTGGTCATCTCCTTGGCTAACCCGATCAGCTTGCAAGACCCATTGTACAAACCTGCCGTGCAGTACTACACTGCCCACTCGAAACGGGTCTGTCAAAAGTGCAACTGACACTCACTGAAACAACTCTCAAAGCGTGAAGCTCAAAGGTTGCACAGAGAGAAAGGCTAAGACTTTTAAGAGAAAAGATGGAGGAGAGGGAGTACTACAACTGGGACCTTTGAGAGGAAAAGACCAGAAGAACTAGACTGGAGTTCTCTGGCGTTGCATTGGGAGTTTATATACTACATGGAATGTGTACACCTGTGTACGTCTAATCTACGATTGCAATGCATTGTCCGCATGTATGTGAATGGAATGGAAGCATAGAAGCATAGCATGAGGCCAACACGCAGTGTGGCAGAATGGAAGAGAAGAGAAGCATATGTAATAATAGCCGGCACGGAGATGAAGTGAAAGTGTGAACTCTGTGACAGTGTAAGGGGATCGTAGATCCATGTGAAGAGTTGAGTGTCCATGCTGACTAAGCAGCAATTGCACGAAACAGCTAAGTCCATGAAATGAAACAGTAAGTAGAGCATTCACAATAAGATAGATGATTAGATCCTTGTGGATCACGTGACGCGATAAGATAAGATAAGATCAGAAAAGTGCATATGTGAAGGGTGAAAAATGTAGACCCGTAACACTACCCCCCTTCTAGGGATCGACTTCCAGGTGATCAAAGGGCTCCTCCCGCTCGGGGAGTTGCGTGTGCGAATCTGGCATAGGGGTAAATATTTTTATGAATTGAACATTTGTCATTTGAAGCCTGCGGGGTGCGGAGGGGTGAGTGGCATGAAAATCTGCGATAGCCCCTTTGGCGTGTGCTAGATTTGCCTCCGTTTCCCACATACGGTCTTCGTCGGAATATCCTTCCCAATGAACAAGATATTCAAGTTTTCTATTTTTATAGTGAGATTCAACGATGTAATCCACCTCGTATTCATCGTCACGATCATCAGTGACTAGCACTGGTCCTGGTTTGTCAGCTTTCTGACCAGGAAGCCTTTCCTTATATGGCTTGATGCGTGATATATTCACAGTGGGATGGATTTTCATTGATCTCGGTAATTTAAGTGTAACTGCATTTGGCCCAGCAAATGCTGTGATGACATAAGGGCCCAGCCATTTTTCAATAAGCTTTCTAGAAGCTCGGGTAAGGCGGAGATTGGTCGTGGATAACCAAACTTTATCTCCGATGGAATAATCAGGAGGCTTGCTCCTATGTTTATCCGCTTGCTCTTTCATTTGAGCTTGCGCTTTAATAAGATTATTTTTAGTTTCTTCGAGAATCTTGGCCATGTCATTTGTGAACTCCTCGGCTGCTGGAGCCTTGGAAACATGTGGCTCAAACCCTAACCTTGGCTGGTAAGAGCGTGTGACTTCGAAGGGGTTTTTCTTGGAAGACGCTTGCATCTTCGAATCATAGGAGAATTGCGTGATCGGGAGCCAATCTGCCCAATTGCTTTGACGTTCTGCACAGAACAATCTGAGATACTGCTGGAGATCTCTGTTCATACGCTCTGTTTGCCCGTCTGTTTGCGGGTGGAAAGCGGTGCTTAATTTAGATTCAATGCCTAGTCTTTTTAGGACATCTTGCATAACTTGAGAGGCGAACTGGGGTCCGCGGTCCGATACAATCGACTTTGGTAACCCATGCTGCTTCCATACATGGTGAAGGTAGAGCTTGGCGGTGTCTAGTGCTGTTACCATCTTGTTACAGGCGATAAACTCTGTTTCCTTCGAGAAGCGATCAACGACCACTAGGATCGTGTCAAATCCATTAGATATTGGCAGATCTGTGGTGAAATCTGCTGTGACATGTTCCCATGGCTTGTCTGGAACCGTGAGAGGTTGAAGGAGTCCTGAAGGGGCTTGGTTTGTGCCCTTCATACGTGCGCATCTATCGCAACGTGAAACATATTCTTTTACATAAGAGGACATTGAGTTCCACCAGTAACTCTGATTTAGGAGCTCGATGGTTTTCTCATAGCCTGGGTGACCAGCGACAGGAGTGTTGTGGCATGCTTTTACTATTTTTAAACAAAGCGCTTGATGATCTGGTACATAAATACGATCTTCTTTTTTAATGAAGCCATCTTCTTGGTGTGCTCCGAACTTTGTCATGAGTTCTTTTACATGACCTTCTTTGAGGAGAGCTGTGGCTGTTTTTATGAGTTTTGTGAATTGTTCGCCTTCATCACGAATCACAACTGCCTCTGTGGAAGCTTGGATACGTTCTGGCGGAATTATGGTGATGCCTTTGTTATCATCTTCTACGCCTTGCGTGTGATCTTCTCTTCTAGAGAGAGCATCGGCTTTAGTGTTTGTAGCGCCGGGCTTGTACACGAATACATAATCGAACCGGGAGAGGTACTGCGACCATCTTGCTTGGCGGTGGTTCAAATCTTGAGATTTCATAAAGTACTGGAGGTTTGCGTGATCATTCCAAATTTCAAATTGGAGTTTAGCTCCTTCCAGGTAATGTCTCCAGATCTCTAGAGATTGGATAATAGATAACATTTCTTTATCACAGATGGGATAATTCCGCTCTGTGGGTGACATGCTGTGAGAGTGATAGGCAACTGGGTGCCATTTGTCATCTTTTAAAATAGATAAGACCGCCCCTGTGGCGAAGTCTGATGCGTTGGTTTCTAACTGGAACTGACAGTCATTGTCTGGGAATGCCAAGATGGGAGCTGTAGTGAATGCCTTCTTTAGCATGTCAAACACGTGTTGTTGTTCTTCTTTCCATTCGAAGACAAGATCCTTCTTTAGAAGATCATTCATTGGATGTGTGACTTGCACGTAATCTTTTATGAATCTCCTGTAGAAGTTCGCCAACCCTAAGAAGCTTCTAACTCCTTTGACACTCGTGGGTGTGGGCCATGCCAAGATGGCTTCCACCTTTGACTGATCCATTTTGATGCCATCCTTGCCGACAATCATGCCGAGGAAATCTACCTCGTTGACTTTAAAGTTGCATTTTTCTGGTTTTACATAAAGATCATTTTCTTGTAAATGCTTGAGAACTTCTTTTACGATCTTGTCATGTTCTTCTTGCTTGTCTGTTTTCGTAAAGATAAGGATGTCATCAATATAGATGACGACAACGTCTTCCATATCCGCGAAGATTTCATTCATCATCGCTTGGAAGGTGGAGGGAGAATTGCATAATCCGAAGTACATCACGAGGGGTTCGTATGCTCCGCGGTAACAAACGAAAGCGGCTTTCCATTCAT
>JBBPSC010000938.1:2381-12774 GCA_038093395.1 Baorangia bicolor
TGATGGAATACAGGGAACTCAAGAATCTTGCTCCGAATGTTTTCCCAAAGGATGTCATTGCCCGTGCAGATGAACTGTGGCAGGAAATCGGCTCTATCGGCGCATATTCCCATTCTCAGGGTGTCCCATTCATCCGCAAGCATGTTGCAGAATTTATCCGAGGTCTGTGTTTTTTTTCGCACCAGTTCGTCGCATTGTATTGACTTGCTGTGCCCCCTCAACGTGTCTTCTCGCGTGTAGCCCGGGACGGACATCCGGCACACCCTGAACACATCTTCCTTACTGGCGGGGCTTCCGCTGGCGTGTCGCTCCTTATATCAATGCTCATCTCCGAACCCGGCAAGTCGGGAATCCTTATCCCCATCCCGCAATACCCCCTGTACACTGCAACCCTGGCTCAATTTTCCGGAGTGCCGATTCCCTATTACCTCGACGAGACTAACGAGTGGAGTACCTCCGTCAACGACATCAGGTCGCTTCTCGAGAAGACGCGTCAGGAGGGCAAGACCCAGCCGAAGGCTCTCGTGATCATCAATCCTGGTAACCCAACTGGCGCCCTCCTCGACAGGAAGACTCAAGAGGAGATCGTCGATGTTTGCGAGCAATACAACCTTGTCCTCCTCGCTGACGAAGTATACCAAACGAACCTCCACCGCCGAGAGACGCACCCGTTTACCTCGTTCAAAAAGGTCGTTGTCGAGTCTGGCAAAGACGTCGCCCTCGTGTCCTTCCACTCCATCTCAAAGGGTGTATTTGGTGAATGCGGTAGACGTGGTGGTTACTTTGAATGCACCAATATAAGCGATGATGTCATCGCTATGATGTACAAGATGGTCAGCGTCGGCCTCTGTCCCCCCCTCCAGGGACAGATTGGTGTAGACTGCATGGTCCGTCCTCCAAACGAAGGGGAGGAAAGTTATGCGCTTTGGAAGAAAGAGACCGACGCGATCCACAAGGCACTCGCCCAACGCACAGGTCAGATGGTAGCAGCTCTCAATGCCGTGGAGGGTATTAGCTGCGTCAACTCACCCGGTGCCTTGTACCTATACCCTCGAATCCAGCTGTCCAACAAGGCGGTCGAGGCCGCGAAAGCAGCGGGTAAAGAACCAGACGCGTTTTACGCCCTTGCACTACTCGACGCGACCGGCATCTGCGTCGTCCCTGGGTCTGGGTTCGGACAGAAACAGGGAGAGTACCACTACCGCCTGACATGCTTGTGCCCTGGTGTGGAGGAGTATGTGGGCAAGCTCGCCAATTTCCACGAAGATTTCACGAAGAAGTACCCCCACACTTGATACCCCCGTCTAGATACGTTTGGCTATATACGTACGCTGTGGTTATACACTGCTCTGCACATTGTCGTACTATCGCATTTACAACAGTACTAATTTATTTTCTGGGGCTGCCGATTGAGCGGGCTGCAGAAGTGGTTCCGTTCAACGAGCTTGTTTGTGTCATGTCGGTTCCACAACCATCACCATCATCGCTTGCCCACCGCGAGTCCATCGCCCGTCTTCTCACACCTCTGCGCCGCATCCGTCCAACCGTTGCATACTACAAACTTGCTGCCCACCGCATACCAACCCTATGGACGTTGTACCGCGGTCTCCAGAGGCATGCCGAGCGCGAGAACGTAGGCTAGGTGTACCATTTATTTTCTGGGCATAGGCTAACACGACTTCACAGCTGAAATGGCGAATACGCACACTCTTTGAAGCGAAGAGACACACAATTCAGGCGCACGTTGCGAAAGCACAACTCGAGCGGGCATACCGGGTAAGTGTCATGGTTGCGTTCACTACGACATGACCCTTATGCTGTGGCCTCTCGCAGTGGCTCGACATATTCGTGCGTGCAAAACAGGGCGATGCGTATTTCCAGGCGGTCCTCGACAGATATGACCGCATGATCGCCAGCAAGCGCGGGAGGAGAGAGTTTGGCCGGCTTGTCAGGGAAGCGTTGGTATGTTCGTCTATCACTGGCCCTCATTCATCGCACTAACACTGACTAACGCTACGCTACAAACAGGAAGAGCAGGCCCGCCTACGCGCCCGTACCATCTTTAAGGGTTCCTACATCCGCCCAACGTTGTACAACAGGCTCCTTCCGCGGCTGGTCCCCCAACCAGTCAGCATCTCCTGCATGATCAACAAGCGGCGTCTCCGCAGAGAGCGACGGTACGAACAATCCGTAGAGCTGATGGGATGGCTCAAGGACCTTGAGATGGAGAACGCGTTCGAAAAGCAACTGCGTCGTTTAGGAGAACGTATCGACCCCGTGTTTAGCGACGATCCGAACGCATGGCGTACGTGTTCCGACGCGCGCGTTCTTGGTTTCTGGTACATGCTAACATGAAACGATGCAGTGCAACCCTTGCGAGACAAGCTGCAGATTCTACAAAAGGCAAACGAGAATGACTATGATCGTTTGTACTCGGACTATTCCCCATCGCTCCTCCTTCGGGGCGTTCGCGCGCGCCGACAAAAAATCCGGTACAAGACGGGTCAGCACGCACGCGAGCGGGCTGGGGAAGTGTTTCCTTCCACGCTTGCACGCATGCGTCAGGGCCCGCCGGCACATGTACTCGCTAAGATGACGCCCGAGGAGCGGAGGGCGGACAAGATCGTGAGGGGTCCCGGTGAGGTGGGTTATACGGCGGCGGTGAAGATGAGTATGGGGAGGACATTGAAGGATAAGGAGTTGTGGACGTTGGAAGATGGGAAGGAGGCGTGCGAGAAGCTCGAGAGCATGGAAGAGGAGGTGAGGGAGGAGAATCGACGAAGGCGGTCAAGGAGCGTGGACGGGGTAGTGCGAGGAAGTGCGAGTCGGAGCTGATGGGGTTGAGGTATGTGCTATATATCATTCATGTACGCCGAGACTACATTTGCCCAATGTCAGCCCTGCGTCGCCTGTATGGTGACTATTCTAAACTACCTTTCCAGCTCAGACAGGCCGCAATTGTGGATGAAGGGTGTTGGTATAGTTGACGACTTTGACAGGTATGTGCAATGTGTGTGTGTTGAATAGCAGGGCTGAGGACATCCTGAGCTACATGGTATCATCACTGCTTCGGTGGGTCAAGGCATTGCGATGATTGCCTTCTGCCATCGATAGTCTGATTCGACGAGACTAAGGGCATCTGTTGCATCTCGGTTTCACGAGTGAGAAGGCGATGTATCTCTGACCTCTCGGGACCACGGAATTCAGATGCTTGCAACTCGAGGCGTCTACTAAAACAGCCATTGTCACCAGCGCGCGTCAAAGTTCGTTTACCAGACCATGGCCAGGTGTCGCGTCTCCGAGTCCATAGAGCCTTTTTCTTTCTTTGCAACACGACAGATAACAATCCCATCGGCTTTTGTCAATAGTGAAGTTATCCGGAATGACATCCTGTATGCCTCGTCTGACCATCATGATCTTGAGCCTTGACCGAGATTCCAACCGCTTCAGTACGGACACCGCAGTACACATCAGCCTCGTCTGTTCGAGGTTCAGGATGAGGTGTGTACGGTGGGAGGACGAGCCGTTGTATGCGTGAGTGGGTCGGCACGGCGGGAGGAGTTGGCGCAACATCATTTACTGTGCGATATGTTCTCTTGAAACCACAGTATACCACTGAAACGGCGCCCTTTAGCCTGACCGTCGAAGCGTTCCCTCAAAACAGAAAACAGACAAACTTCATATTTGATGTTGAGTGCTTGCGACCAAACTTCTATACGTTGTCCATGATGAGCTAAGAGGCAAGGACCACGAGCCTTTCCTGAGCACCCAATTACTCCTTCATGGACTCGGCACGCAAAACCTTGATCGACATCGCGTCGGTCTCACAGCGAGTCGTCAATACATTCGTTAGATATACTGGTCGCAAAACTGTTGAAAGCTTTCGGCTGGACAAGATAGTCGTCGGTTCTGGCGCCGTCCTGGAAACGCTCAACAAGGCATTGTTTCTAAAGGAAGGAAATGTCGACGATCGGCTTGCGGACTGGTTAGACAGCGAAGAACCACAAATATGTTTGGATACTTTGAATCAAATGGAGATCCTACTCAATGTGA
Organism: Baorangia bicolor; assembly: GCA_038093395.1. Classification (NCBI taxonomy): domain Eukaryota; kingdom Fungi; phylum Basidiomycota; class Agaricomycetes; order Boletales; family Boletaceae; genus Baorangia; species Baorangia bicolor. The sequence continues at coordinate 6,435 of JBBPSC010000938.1, forward strand.
AGCTCGACCATGGTGTAAAGAACTTCTTCCAAGTATCCCGCTCTGCGTCCACAGAAGACAAGAGTAACGAGGCGATCAGGCTGTTCCAGAAACGCAAGGATTGCTTCCATTTCTTGTTTGCGATTGAAATCTGGTGAGTGTCTAGACAGTCATGCAATGAACATGCGCTTCATTATTCTACCAGGAATCGTGAGAGCAATGCTCAGCAGCAACGAACAGTGGCACAATCTCGCATCGACGAGCCTGAGGCAGTCGATAATCGAAATCTTACGCAAGTTACACAGTACAAGAGCGGAGATGCTTCCAGCGTGGCACAAGGGAGAGGAATAAGGAAACAGAGAATCAATAGTATGTCACTCTGAGGTATTTTCGCGCGCCGCTTTTCTGACCAGATCAAATACGTGCAGTGAAGAAACTAAACGGTATCCTGAAATGGTTCGATGCGTTGAAATGTGGGGAAACACATGAACGCACACTCCTTTTGCAGCAGCCTGATACATGTACATGGTTGCCCAACACGAACGCATATAAAGCGTGGAAGACCACGGAGAATTCGTTTCTGTGGTTGCATGGGAAAGGTAGATTGTTCGAAGGAGTCTAAAGTTACCATCGTTGACGTATCCGTGTTCGCAGCGGGAGCAGGAAAATCTGTCTTAACGTGCGTGTCCGTCTCATGCCACGCCGTGATATTGACCCTGGTTACAGGGCTTCCGTTATCGAGGGCCTCAAGAGTACACTACAGGATGGCGAAGTTTTGGTGTTATTCTATTGCGATTTCCGGAATGAACGATCCACGAGTGCCACAGAAGTGATGCGTTCCTTTCTCTCCCAGTTACTGCAGCAGTTCTGTCACCACACGGTCGATGCTGGAGACCTGATAGAGGAGCTATTCAAGGAGAAGGATGGTGCCACCTCGATCGTCGGCAATGCTGTGCTTCTTGCTCGCTACATTTCTCGTGCGGCGAAGCAGTTTAGCCGACAGCCGTTCCTTGTTATCGACGCCCTAGACGAGTGCAAAGATGTTGAAAGACTTCTCGATGCTCTCAGGGAATTGAACAAGGGTGGTGTCCGATTATTCGTGACCAGCCGGCCACTGCAGGTGATCAAGGACTGTTTCTCGGGCCTTCCTTCGATCTCCATGGATACAATGAAGTACGCAGTGTCCGCGGATATCACACTACACGTCACGAGAGAACTGGACTCTCATAGGCGGCTCAGAATCATAGACACCAGCTTGAAGAACGAGATCTATTCTGCGTTATGCAAGAGAGCTGATGGAATGTGAGCACCTTCGCGCTGTGTAACCACTTCACGGACTCCTAATTATCATTTCGTAGGTTTCGTTGGGTGCAATGTCAGCTGGACACCGTTAAGCGATGCATGACTGCAATACGGATCCGGGAAGCACTGAACAACCTTCCTAGCGACCTTAACGCGACATACGAGAGAATTCTTCTCAAGATCAACAAAGATGAGGAAGGCGAGGTTGTCCGGCGTGCTTTACAGTGGCTCGTAGTTGCATTTGAACCCCTTCAATTGTCTCAAATCATGGAGAGCCTCTCGATTGACCTTAAGCACCGAGTTCTGGACCCTGATTCTAGACCCATTCACGGACCTGCTCTGCTGGATGCATTAGGCAGTTTGGTGACGTATAATGAAGTGACAGACGTTGTCATCCTGTCTCACTTCAGTGTCAAGGTACTGTATGCTGGGCGTTGTGACTGTCTAAATTCACGTCGCTGAGTTGTTGTTTGCATAGGAATACTTGACAGGAGAGTCCAAATGCACCAGGCATCGAGGATATCATATCAACCAACAAGCTGCTCATACACAGCTGGCTTTGCTTTGTATGTGCTACATTGTTGCCTACCTCAAGCAATCTGGTGGTTACCAAGCATCACCTCGCGACGCATATAGAACTCGTGCACATCGTGACAACTACGATATGGGTGTCTCCCATCCCATAGGACGTCTTGCGTCATCAGAGTCTCATCCGCTTCTCGAATATGTTTTATGTTGTGGTTTCAATCACATTACCTACGTCAACCCGAGAAATCAAGCGGTCCTACGAGCTATCGTAGACCTCCAATCAGATGTGCGACAGCACCCTTTGGAGTGGGAAAGGTTGTGCGAGAGAACCTTTTTCTCCGCCACTCCATGGCCAACTCTCAAACACGACTTGGTGCTGTACATTCTGATTGCTGTCGCATCCGAGACACTCCTACGTTCATATCTTGGCGGCACTAAACTGCAGCTGAAGGATGGAACGAACCCTCTCATATATGCGGCACATTTCTGCCAGATTGAACACGCTAGGACCTTGCTGTCAAGTGGTGTCAGCCTAAGCCGTAGAGGTTGGCATGTTCGTGGTCACCACCAACTCCTGCCAGTCCAGGTTACTGCGGGCGGGGACTCCGACTGGAACTCCTGGGACTTGGATATGCTCGATCTGTTCATAACTGAAGGAAGTCCTGTGCCTCACGAGTTGTTTGTGGACCTACTGCAAATTCTCTGTAACCTTCCCGGTTACATTGTGTCAAGGCTACTTCAAACCGATGACTTTGTGGAATGGGCAGTCAATGCTCGGGATCAAGGACTACTCCTACGTGCGTTAGATATCACGCGATATTTCAATGGCTATCCTTCAGAACAAGAAGTTGGTGTTATTGAACGGAGACTCATCCAGATCGGGTGCGACACACCTGCTCGATTCAATGAGACATCCCTCCGCAAGGCCGTGTCTGTAGGGCATGTTTCCACCGTTAAACATATCCTGTCACAAAACACACCATTGCCACCCGACATCATCCTCGATGCGTCGCGCAGCAAGGGTTCAAATGCAGCAATGATACGTCTCCTCCTCAGCACGGGGGGCAATGCCACTGTTGCCTCACTTACTGAGGACACCCCACTCCACCTCATCATGTCCCGTTACCTCTCGGAAGATGATTGTTTGGAAAGTGTCCAAGTCCTTATCGATGCAGGCTGCAATCCATCCACACGTAATCTGGTTGGTGATACACCCCTTCACCTTGCAGTCATGTTTGGACACGTCTCTGCCGTCGAGTACTTGCTTTCGTTGCATGTCCCACTCCCGCTCGATATCATGCTTGTGGAACTGGAGACACCTAGAGTGCCGATGGTCCATCTGCTGACGCACAACGGGGTTGATGTGCATGTTATTGCAGCCAATGGGGACGCTCCACTCCATCTTATTCTGAACATACCTTGGTATGAATCCGACGAATGTCTGGAGTGTGCTAAAATCCTCATTGATGCCGGGTGCAATCCATTTTTACCCAATGCCCTCGGTGAAACACCTTTCGATGTTGCGGCGACAAATGGACATTTTCATGCCATGGAGTATATTCTTTCACTGAACCTTCCGTTGCCTCCTGGAATTCTCCTCTCCGTGGCTGGCAGCATGTGGCCAGAGGTGACTCCAATAATCAAACTTCTTATCGACAAGGGGGCTGATACACACGTTACCCGCCCAAATGGGGACACTCTACTCCATCTTTCCATGAAAGACCACTCGGAAGCAAATTGTCTGAAAAGAGTCATCACTCTTGTCAATGCTGGTTGCGACCCTTGGGCGTGTAATCTAGCTGGCGACACACCATTTCATGTTGCAGCAAAGGAGCAACACATTTCTGTCATGGAATATCTCCTTTCACTTGGCGTATCTGTCCCTTTGGGCATAATGCATACTCAACTTGGAGAACTTTACACCTTCGAATTCAATGTACCGAGGTACTGTTCGGCGATTCGCTTCCTCTGCGAAAAGGGGGGTGACATACACTGCACTTCCGCAGAAAACGGGGATAATTTGCTACATAGTGTAGCGATGGTTGACCGGGAGCATGATGTTTTAGAGTTGACCAAATTCCTGGTTCATGCTGGTTGCAATCCCCGTGTACTCAATTCGGCGCACGAAACACCCCTTCATATCGCCGCACGAAATGGACATATCTCTGTCATCAATTATCTCCTTTCGCTGGACATACCACTCCCTCCTGACATCCTACTTGCTGCATCAACGGGGCACTCCCAGAAAATGCAATTGATTCGCTACCTTATGGACAAAGGCGCCAACATCTCTGTTGTTACAATGGATGGAGATACTCCACTACATCTGCTCCTGGCCGGAGGCGAGGAATATGATCGTCTCGAATGTGTTAGAATCCTCATTGATGCTGGATGTGATCCTCTCGCCCAGAACTTTGCTGAGGAGACACCACTTCACAGTGCGGCAATCAGTGGGTTTACTATCATCTTGGAATATCTCCTTTCACAAGGCATACCGCTTCCCCATGGCATCTTGCTTGTCTCGGGTCCCACCACAATTCGTTTCCTTCTTGGCAAGGGCATTGCTGCTGTACCTGACGGTGGTTCGGAACTAATGCACCGTGCCCTCAACTCCCCTGACGAAGGAGACTGTTTGGAGTGCGCTCGAATTCTTATGGGTTTAGGCTGGGACACTTCGCTAAGAAATTCAGCTGATGAAACAATCATGCATGTTGCGGCGAGGAACGGACAAATTTCCACTATCAAGTATTTGCTTTCACAAAATGTTCCAATCCCCTCAAATGTCTTGCTCAGTGTCGTGCAAAGCTTCGAATGCTGGCCGAGAAACGTCGCGGTACCGTTGATCAGCTTCTTGATCTACAAGGGAGCCAGCGTAAACATCACCACGTCTGACGGGGATACTCCACTGCATATTGTCCTAACGTGCCATTTCACTTCTCCTGGCATACCAAACCGATTCGATCAAGATCTCTCGTGGAAGCTCGTCCGGATTCTGCTCGACCGTGGTTCTGATCCATACGCACGAAATGTGGGCGGAGAGACACCCATTGACCTTGCGGAAGCGAAGGGACATTTTTTCAAGGAGAACTTTCAGCGCTTGGTTCAAAACACTCGTGTACAGCGTCCGTGTTCCTAACCAAGATCTGTAGCTCAAACATCAGAAAAACCTTTTTTTCGGAAGATAGGGGAGTATACTGTAACTATTCCTGCAGACGGTGACAGGTCTCGGTGTACCTCTGATGCTACTCAAATCTTGATATGTATGTAAAGCGGATCTGGTTCATCACATGTACAATTTGTTACCCTGGTATCCTTAATTTGTGAAATACACACACCTCGTTGGGAATTTCTTCCCTAAAGATGGCTCTGCGGATTTGAAGTTGGCTAAGTGATGGGAGACTCTTTACCAGCGCTCAGCCGAATCGGAAGTTTCGGAACTACTCCATTTGCTTCTCGTTTGCTCAGTGCTCGCCGCGCTCACGCTCTAGTGTTTCTTGTGTTTCGACAACGCCAACCAAATCAACAATAGAGCACACCAGGAGGCATTGGACAAATTTGATCTGAACTCGTGAATGAAAGCAGGCAAGTTCAGTCCACCAAATTCAGTGGGAATGACGTGCTTTCAGGACCTTGTCATTCTTCCAACATTTGATCTCACCAAGTGCGCGATACGCTACTCTTTGTCACTTGCTTCCTTCCTTAACTCCAAGTCTAGTCTGATAATAAGCTTTCTCTTTGGATATGAAGCCCCCAGCATACCGTCTTATGTGACAACACGAGCGACTGGCTCGAATGAACATCCTCTTCGTGACACCTGGAGCACAGGGCCTAGCCGTTCAGTTCCAAGTCCGATCACTTACAGCGTCTTCGTGAGTGACCCGGATTCCTGTATAGTTGAAATGCGAGAGCCTACCCTGCCAGCTCTCGACGATGCGGATCAAATTCCGCTGAGACGTCTCAGAAGTCCATCGCACCGGTTGCCTAGTGTACCCACTCGGGATCAAGCTTTTTGAGCTGAAGGAATAGATCGAGGAACTCCAAACGGAGAGCGCGTTCGATCAGCGGCTTTGTTACTCAGGAGAGCATTGGCATGCATGGTGTACATGTGCCGACATGTGTGTTCTCGCCTCTGGTGCATACTAATAGGAAGCGATGGGCTTTGCAGCGTAGCACTCGCGGGGCAAGCTATGGATTATATGAAGGGTGGATCATGAATAAGGACAACTATGACAGATTGTACTTAGGATGTCTCTGCCTTTCTCAAGTTCACGGCGTCCACACGCCACCAGAAAGTTAGACTCGCAAGGGGGCTGGGGTGGATAGGACCGTGAAGGGTCCGAGCAACTTGGTGAGGTATATGGCAGTGGATGGAGGAGGGGGTTAGGTGCAAAGGCGGGCGGCATGTGTGGAGAAGCCTGCACCGGGAGGCTGTCCAAGCCATTCGAGGATGACAATTTTGACCGTTTTCAAGGGACAACCCATAGCAATATAGGCTAATGCGGATTCGACCCGATCCGGTTGTATACCGTGC
>JBBPSC010000939.1:0-12764 GCA_038093395.1 Baorangia bicolor
GCGTAAGGGGATCTTAGATCCGTGTGAAGAGTGTCCTGCTGACTAAGCAGCTTTGCACTAGCAACGACTAAGTCCATGAAATGTAAGTAGAGCGTTCACGATAAGATAGATGATTAGATCCTTGTGGATCACGTGACACGATAAGATAAGATAAGATCAGAAAGGTGCATATGTGAAGGGTGAAAAATGTAGACCCGTAACAGCCAACTCCTGTGTGGCGAAGTCCATTGCCTGTTCCATCTCCAAAAGGGTTATAGGCGATTCTTTGTGGTTGAAGGTGTCCAAGCCAAAGTATGGTTTCCAGTCCTCGGTGTAGAACTGGACAACCTCCGAAGCAAGGTATTCCTGGTACGTCCACCCACGAGTATTCCAGATGCTCCTCCACAGACAACCAAACTCCTGTGCGTGCAACAACACACCGAGAAGGTGAATGACTGTGAGCGACGAGCCTCGATACCACCTGAACATGGCAACCAACGATTCTTGCTGCACCCCCTTGTCCAGTTGGTTCACACAACATGTGTTGCTCCATGCCCACTCGAACTGAAGAGAGTGCACGAGCTTGCAGAACCTTTGCAACTTGCTGTTCGCGGGAGACACCAGTAGCCCATAGATTGAGGCATTCTTGACTAGTTGGAATGTCGGTTCATTGGGTTGCTGCCTGTGTGAGAGCATTACATATCGGTAGAACTTTTTCACTGCTCTCCAGATACGCGCATGGTCTATTGTCGTCATCATTGACAAGACAAGCTGGTCGCAGATTGGGAGTGCCTTGAACACTTCTCCTTGCTGTTTCTTGTCATATAGATGACCAGTGGTGGTGTCAATGAGTACCCGCAGCATATCGTGAACAGTCTGCTCGACGATGTGCCAAATTGAAGGTATGGCATCAACATACTGGCAATGAAGTTCTACCATTGATGTCAATCAACACATGGTGATTTGAATGATATTAAAGAAATGGCTTACCGCGAATACGTTCATTGGGAGACTGTTCCAGTTTCGGGAGCATCGTATGGAATGCCTCAACTGCCTCGGTATGGTGTCCTGCCCCGTGTAATGCTGCATGCCTCAGCTTGTAGCTGAGATGAGATGAGGGGTCGAGCTCAATAGCCTGCGCGCTCTGTTATTGAATACTGTTGGATTATATATGGGATATGAACGATACCTCGTCGGCATCACTCAGTGCCTCATCCCATGATTTCATTGCCACTCGTGCATTGCTCCGCTTGATGAGGATATCCATGCGGTTGACTGGGTCAAGCGACAGTATGGTCGAAAAGTATTCAGCAGCTTTGTTGTAACCCTGAGAGTCCATCTCCATCGCAGTGTCGCCGAGTTTCTCTAGCTTCTCTGTGCATCGCCGTTGAAAGCCTGTGTCGAATGCTCAGATAAGCTTTGGCTGCATGCTCATGCGACCACTCACTAAGTACCCACTGTGCTCGCTCGTCGTCGATAGTTGTATCCTCTCCTAGCTCGCTCTTCATCTGGTGGAAACACTTGGTCACTTCCATGACGCACTCATGCTCTTCCAGAACATCGCAGACCGCGCAGTAGATGACAAATTTCGGAAGCTTGAACTGGTCCAAAAAGACTATGTCAACATTCACGTTCAAACTATCATAGAAAGCATACCTTTGCAGCAGAACCCAATGCCTCGTTTGCTGAGCCATGAATCAATATCGTGCTTGCCCACTTGATCAGTAAGGTGTTCGGAGGCGAGGAACTGAGCAACAACGCAGTTGAGTAGGTTGCAAGTACTTCCCCATGTTTCTCGGCACTCGATGCCTCATCTCCAATTATTTCCAACGTAGATATGCATCGGTTCTTAAGTCTGATAGTATGAATTGAATATTCTCTTTTAATGTATAACACAGAAACTCACCAGCAAGCCAGTCCATTATCAGCTTGTTCGCTCTGACCTCCTCACTCATGATATCCGTGAACTCAAGAACAGACACGGCAGCATCAATTATGCAGCCCTCGGCATACAGGACTTCACATTGATGTTTCTGCTTGTGCGCACACAGGATCTGGACGAGGTTATCAGCCTTGTGTTGGGAGTCGGCATGCTGGGTGTGGAGTTGCTGGACAGTTCTCTCGAGTTGTGCAATTTTGGTGCCTAATGAAAGTAAACTTCAACGAAATGTAAATGAGAATGCCAATTGACGCACTCGAGCTTGCTTCCTGTGTGTGAAGGTCTGCACATAGCGACCTAATGGTATTATTGAGACTATCCTTATCCTTATTCGCTGTGTGTTGGGAGTCGATGAGATTTGCACGAATTTCCTGAATGGTTCTTTTGAGATGCATATTTTTGCTGCCTAATGGATGTGATGTCAATAACACACGAATTCAGCGTGCTAATAAACGCACTTAAGGTCTCTACATGTGCACGAAGGGACTTGATGGTTTTCTTCAGGTTGTCCTCCTTCCGATTGGCTTTGTGTTGGGAGTTGGCGAGCTCGGCGTGGAGGTGCTGGACAGTTTCTTCAGGGCGCACATTTTTGCTGTCTAGTGGAGGTGGATGTCAATGACACGCAAGTTCAAGGTGTAAATGATTGCACTTGAGGTCTCCTCCTGTGCATGGAGAAACTTGACTGTCTCTTTGGAATCTGCCTTAATTCCTTGCTCATACGCCTGTTGCAGTCAACAAGTCGGCGAGCCATCTCACGCATTGAGCTTTTGATCCAAGTGTACTTACATTTGAATAACAGGAAGGAAGTATATCCGAGAGTCTTCGAAGGGTGACTGTCTTGCCTCCTCCAGTCACAAGCTCATGTTTTTATGAGATGGCCATGGACATGATGTCAGCTGTATGGTGGATGACAGACCCGATTTGCTTGTGCGTTTCAGTGTCCCAGAATGAGACCGATGATTTTGCAGAAGCTGCGATGAATGTGCCGTTGCTTGCCAGGGTGATGCACATGGGATCGTCTTTGGTATGAATGGGCCATTGAGAGCGTGTTGTCCCAGTGGACACGTCAAGACAGTTGATGTTGCTGTTGACAGATAAGGTGAAGAGTTGCTCGCTACTGCTGGCCCAGGCGAGGGATTGGTTGAAACTTGAGTTGACTCTGACTGGAAAGGCAACGAGGAGGCAGCCATTCTGACTGTCGTAGATCCGAAGGGAGTCGTGCCACGCAGCAGTGGCGATGAGGCGTCCGTCGGGCGAGAACTTGACCACTCCCACCCCGAAGTCGTGCTTCAAGGGGCCGAGCAGTCGCTGGCCAGTCGAGAGCAACCAGACGCAGGCAGTATCATCGTCCGACCCGGTCACAATTCCCGATCCATCTGGAGAGACATCCACTGCACGCACCCAATCGTTGTGTCCTTTGAACTCGGTCACTTTTTTGTGGCTCTCCACATTCCACACCGTCACCAGGCCAATGTCCGTCCCACTCACGAGCCACTTTCCATCCTGTGATACTGTGATGTTGTAAACCCAGCTTCCCGCGTCCATTGGTGCCCCCACCTCCCTACCATCTTTTACTCGCCAACGTCGAATCTTCCCTTCCGTGCAACTGCTCACAATGTGCCTCCCATCAGTGAGGAAGGCGACCGACCATATGTCATTTCGACCATCAATGTCGACCGATTTTGCTTCCTTTTCGTGAATGGTGCTGGAGGAGGAATTGTTTTTGTTCAACTCTTGGGTCCCTGTCAGTATCGCACTCTCAAATGTCTCGGCCAGGTACTCACCATTCCTTGCCCACCAGCTTGAAAACATATCTCAGCCAAGTAGCAGAGCGATGGAAAGAAAGGTACATGGTTGTCCACTTGTGCCAGTATGCCATTGTTGCCTGGTGTACACGTGTCTCCTTATCATTATCTATCAGTTCACACACTTATAATTATCTCTGGGCCCTTGCCCTCACCCCAACGCACACTTGTCCATCACCCTTGTTGTTACCGTCGTGGTGGTGACCTCCCAGTCGTCGATGGGGAAAATCGCTGTTGGGAACGGGCAGCAGCGACAAAACGAGCTACGCAGCAGTCGGGGCCCTCAACAAGAGAGGTGGTGTCCATCTCCCGATCATTTGCATTCGGGGAATCTCCAGGGTCATGATGGAAACAAAGATGACATATGGTTTTATCATGAGAATGCCTGATAGGTTCTCTCCCGCGGCTTCTCCTGTGGTCGCGGTCATCACAGGGCTCTGGAATCGGTCAAATAGAGACACTGCACATTCTATGGGGGAATGGTGAACGACCAACTCGGGAGCAATTTCTCACTATGAAATATTCTTCTCCGGTTATGCTTGCACTACCACCTTACCCGATGACTGTCATCCCAATGTACCTAGGTGTCGCGAGTTGTGTGAAGGTCGCGTGCGTAACCTCATTATGAACCAATCTCTCTATCCATGAACCACATACCCCAAAGACCTGCGCATCTTGTTGTTCAGATTGACTGGTGTCAGAAAAAAGCACCTTCATCAATCTGCTCGCTGGGTGGCAACTTGCATCGGTCTTGTCGGACAGGACGCATTATACCTTGTACTCTACCGAGTATCAATTTCAACTCGGTTCCATTACCATTCGTCTATGGGATACTGTTGGCTTGGAAGAACCTGAAAAGAATCCGAATGACGACATCAGTGCTATCCCAAAAGCTGTTCAACTCATTTGAAGATTGATGTGACGGGCGGCATCAGCCTACTCATATTCTGCACATGCTGTTACATGGCGCCATGTCGTTCAAGCACCAGCTGATGTCTGACTCGTCAAATTACCATTGGGCACTTTTTGCAGGCCCCGAGCTACGGGAAGCTTGATCACGAGGCATTATTAGGTCTAAGGAACACGCATCTTGAGCATAGAATTTGCAACACAATGCTTGAGACAAGTTTTTCAACACCAGAGTGATGGTCCAACCCGGGCTGAAGGCCTGTGGAGAAAACCCGAGACAACTGCAACTTGAAGTCTTGAACTCATCAACTTGGCTCCAAGTTGCTGCCTTGCAAAGGTCAGATTGGGTAGTTGTCCATATTGTTGGATAGAAGTTCCCGTCGGCGAGGTATGGCATTTGTAGCATGATTATGTTTGGAGGCCCCAAGCCTTCAACTTGAAGGGTACTGGGTGAGCGGCACGTCGCCCCTTCCGGTTGGACTCACAAGCCCATCCTGTGACCCATGACGAAATATCTCTAGCAAGTGTTTCACGACTCTGAGGACCGTCAACTAACAAAGTTCGCAACGGCCTTGTGCAGTCTCGCATTGCCGAAAGTTCACTTCTACAGATTAAATAGTCGCTCTCACAAGTTCCTAGATGGATTGGCACGATATAGCCAACTTAAAACTGGTCCAAGCCGCCTTTCAAAACGAGGAGGGGTCTTTGTCTCTATTCAAAATCTTGCCCAGCAGGATTCTCGCTCACACATCTTGCTCGCGCTCCCTCAGAACAATCTCTTAGCTTGGACAGATCGCACTACATATCTTCCCGAAAAACACGTGTTCTTCCCAAGGCTTGGAAATCTTACCTCGTGGATGTCTGTCGAACGTACTTGATCTTCCTGGATATGTGACGTCCATCTTAATCTACTTGGAGTCCGACCCTTGTTACAGTTTTCTTTCTGCACTCTTCTCGCCTTTTACTTTGTACACATCGTTCCCTTACTCGTACTTGGCGCGGTCGGTCAGCTTCCATTTCTTCTGCTCTTCTCATCATCCACGCTGACCCTTCCAACTTTACTCTTGTTTCTCTCTTACCTTGAGCACTATTCCTTGGACTCTCCTATCTCCTTACCATTTCTCTCACAATGGTCTGTGTCCCCTAAACCTTCCATCCAATTCTCTCTCTTTCGTTTCCTTATGAGGAGCTTGGTCCGTGCACTCTCTTAGTTCATATATAAACCCACACCGCTCCTTTTGTATTTCTCTATTCTTGATCTACGCTTAACAAGCATACCTTCTTGAATCCCCTGGAAGTCTAGCTTCCACTCCTAAGCCCTTGTCCTCGTCTCTAAGCGTGACTCTTTGTCGATGCTCCTTTCCTCGTCCAAGACCTAGTAACTCTAGGCACCCTCGTATAAAGACCCAGCGCCCCTGGGCATCCCTGTTAGTCTCCTTGAGACTCCCTTGTCTTAGTACCTCGTTATCCTCGCAGCTCCCCAGACGTCGGTCTCTTTGTGAGCATCGCCTGTGGAGTATCCCTGTTGAACGAGTCTCCCTTGGTATGCTTCGCATAACAACCCTTGGCATTGCAACCAGTGGTGGAGGATATCACTCTGAATTGTTTGGTGCCGGTGTTCTCCATGCGATTGATGCTCGTAACTCTTCATCTGTTGACATAGGAACCGGTGGGTTATTACTGGTTGCATCCTATCTGGCTGGTCTCTCAGGAGGGTCGAGACTTGTTACCTCCATTGCACAGGCGGACTTCCTTCCTATCGGGGAACTCACCTTCGGTGACCGGGACACTCAGTTACTGGCCCCAGCTGATGCCTATGCTGACTGGCTTTCCCAGTTTGAGCAATTAGCTCCAACTGGGAATGCGATGTTGGACAACAAGTATGTTCAGACCGTCATCGAGGAGTTACGGGGCAAGTATGGAGCAGGTTTCCCATTCAGTTTAAATAATATCTCTGCTAGGTTTTTTTTTTGGAATTATGTCAATGGAACGAACACGAACAGTTTCATGAATACCTCCCTTCCTCATGGAACCAGCAGACCTTTTCAGGGATCGGTGGTGCATACAATCAAAGAGTTCTGGTAAGTATATGATGCCAACATCACTAAAGAACATAACAACATGGTCAATAAGAAAATCAGGATGACTGATGTGAGGGTCGAGTTTCGAAAAACATGACTCCCAAGGCTCAAGGGTTATTTGAGGTAATACAATCATGTCACTGAGGGCTTACATCAAGCACAAACAGTTCACATGTTGGACATTCATAAACAGGCATCAAGGTTCCAGTGTTACCCCTTCCAATATCCAATCTCGGGACTCGGCATGTGACAAGATGACAGGAACCTTGACCTGGTCTAGATCAAGGTTTATCTTCTCACCCCTCCATCAACAATATCCCATGAACGTCCCAGGTTTAATGACCCGAATCATTGGGAGGCGTGTCTCTCCACTTTGGATTGAGGACTGGTATTCATTGTTTGCGGCTCCCAAGGCGTCGAAAAGTCTTTGGGCTGTAGTATGAGAGTTCAGTCCTGAAAAGTACATTGGTGAACGATCGCTTCAATTTCCTTTCGTAAGGCTTTCATCTGAACATACCGAGCAGTCCTGAGAGTTCGACGATGAACCCTACTGTCTGAGGTATCTTGCGATCATCCAGGATTGTCGTGAAGTCGTGCACTTGGATGAATTCCCGCGAGCTGATCGCTTGAATGGCCGCTACAAGTCCAGTGTCTGATATGATGATGTGAGGCAACCAAATCGCTGAGCTAGATAGGGGTAAGGTGGTGAACACTACAGTCTAATAGATGTAGTAAGACTGATGTTTTTCTGCCTAAATATTTGAAGACAGGCGAGCTGTTGTGAGGGTCAAACCCTACAATCTCAATGATGTCATCCAGCAGATATCACCACAGTCCGTTTCGCGTAGTAACCACGATCTGATATTGTCTTCCCGCTTCCAGATCCCACTGGGAGTTTCGTGCATCCACGGATCACTATGAAGCGGAAGAAATCCCAGGATACCTACCCCCTGTAGTATATTTGAGGAACTCCCCTGAGCTTCTGCATCCATGAACTCTAGGACATTTTCTGTTTCAAACACGAATGTTTCTAGGTCATTGGGGTCATAAAAGACCACCATGTAAGACTCGGAAGAACCATATCCATAATTGCGAATGGCGATCATGGGCCCAAGAATGGCTCTTACATGATTGGATGTGAGAGCATATATTTTCGGGTATGGCAGAAGAAAATCATATACCTGTGGAAGATACACCCCAAATGAGCCACTACAGACATGCATGCGCATGAACCATTAGGAACGACCGATTGTGTGTCCAAGCCAAGGTATACACGGCCCCTGGCATACAAGACCTCACATTGATGCTTCTGCTCATGCGCATGAAGGATCTAGATGAGGCTATCAGCTTTGTGTTGGGGGTCGGCATGCTGCGTGCAGAGTTGCTCAATGGTCCTTTCGAGCTGCGCAATGTTGCTGCCTAATGGAAATAGATTTCAATGAAATGCAAATGGGAGTGCCAATTGACACACCGGAGCTCACTTCCTGTGTATGAAGGTCTGTGCATAGTGACCTAATGGCAATGTTGAACCCATCCTTATCCTTATCTGCTGTGTGTTGGGAGTCGACGAGCTTGGTACGGACTTCCTTGACAGTTTTTTCGAGACGCGCAATTTTGCTGTCTAATGGACATGGGTGTGAAAGGTGCGAGTCAGAATGATGATGGACATACTCAAATTCTTGACCTGTGCATGAAGGGACTTGGTGGTTTCATTGAGGTTGTCCTCCTTCTGATCCGCTGCATGTTGGGAGTCAGAGAGTTGGTTATGGAGTTGCTGGACAGTTGCTTTGAGACACGCAATTTCGCTGTCTAATGGAGGTGGATGTCAATGACATGCGAGTTCAGGGTACTAATGAACACACTTGAGGTCTCCTCCTGTGTTCGAAGGGACTCAATCGTCTCTTCGAGCTCAGCCTTTTCATCCTTTATGTGCCAGATTTCTGGCTCACACGCCTGTTGCAGTCGACAAGTCAGCGAGCCATCTCACACATCAAGCTTTTGATCCAAGCGTACTTACGTCTGAATAACGAGAAGCAAAGGTATCCGAGAGACTCCGAAGGGTGATTGTCTTGCCTCCCCCAGTCACAAGCTCGTATTTTGATGAGATGGTCATGGACACAATGTCAGCTGTATGGTGGATGACAGACCCAATTTGCTAGTGCGTCGTAGTGTCCCAGAATGAGACCGATGAGCCTCAAGAAGCTGTGATGAATGTGCCATTGCTTGCCAGGGCAATGCACACGGGATGGTCGCTACTGTGAATGGGCCATTGAAAGCGCGTTGTCCCAGTGGCCACCTTGAGGCAGTTTATGTTGCCATCGCGAGATAAGGCGAAGAGAAACTTGCTGTTGCTGGCCCAGCCAAGGGATTGGTTCCTGAACGAGTTGACCCTGACCAGAAAGGCGACGAGGAGGCGGCCATTCTGACTGTTGTAGATCCAAAGGGAGTCGTGGAACCATGCGGCAGTGGCAATGAGGTGGCCGTTGGGTGAGAACTTGACTGCAACCACCCGGTAGTCGTGTTCCAAGGGGCCGAGCAGTCGTCTGCCAGTGGAGAGCGACCAGACGCAGGCAGTATTGTCATCCAATCTGCTCGCAATTTTCATCCCATCTGGAGAGATGTCCACCGCACCCACCCAATCTCTGTGTCCTTCGAACTCGCTCACTTTCTCGTGGCTCTTTGCATTCCACACCATCACCCGGTCATTTCTCGTCCCACTTACGACCCACTTTCCATCTTGTGACACTGCGATGTTGCAAACAGCACCCCTTGCATCCATTGGCGCCCCCACCTCCTTGCCATCTTCCACTCGTCAACATCGAATCTTCCCTTCTCTGCCACCGCTCACAATATGCCTCCCATCAACAAGGAATGCAACCGACCATATGTCGTTTCGACCATCGACTTCGATTGATTTTGCTTTCCTTTGGTGAACGATGCTGGAGGAGGAACTGTTTCCAACCAACTCTTGGGTCCGCGTCAGTATCACCCTCTCAAATGTCTCAGCCAGGTACTCGCCATTCCTTGCCCACCTGCTGTTTCTCGAAGACATACTCGGTCAGGTATCAGAGCAATGGAAAAAGGGATGTGCGCTTGTCTACTTGCAGTATGCCATCGTCGCCTGTCATACACATTGTTATGTGAAGCGTACCAAGGGAGACTCGTTCAACAGGGATACTCCACAGGCGATGCTCACAAAGAGACCGACGTCTGGGGAGCTGCGAGGATAACGAGATACTAAGACAAGGGAGTCTCAAGGAGACTAACAGGGATGCCCAGGGGCGCTGGGTCTTTATACGAGGATGCCTAGGGTTACTAGGTCTTGGACAAGGAGAGAAGCGTCGACAAAGAGTCACGCTTAGAGATGAGGACAAGGACTTAGGAGTGGAAGCTGGACTTCCAGGGGATTCAAGAAGGTATGCTTGTTAAGCATAGATCAAGAATAGGGAAATACAGGTGATGCAGCATAGATTTAAATAAAAGGAAACACGCGCACGGACCAGGCTGACTAAAGTAATGGAAATGGATGGAAGCGGATGGAACACTTGTCGTCATGAGAGAGGCAACTGCGGAGGAAGATAAGTCCATGTAAGGGAACTAAGGGAATAAGTAGGTGATGATAACATCGGAGGGGTCGGCGAGGATTAGTGAAGCAGAAGTGATGGAAGCCGACCTACCGCGCCACGTGCGGGTGACGAGTCGAGATGTAACAAGGTAAATAGAGCGATAAAGAGGGAAAAACGTAACACACGTGTCTCCTTATCATTATGGATCAGTTCACACACTTATAATCATTTCTGGGCCCTTTTGGTCATCCCGATGCACACTTGCCCATCATTCTTGTTGTTACCGTCATGGTGGTGACCTGGGTTGGAGTACTTGTTGACAGTCAACAAGACACTAATTTTGTTATTTTGATGTCTCTTCCGTGGATAACGAAAACAAATTAGAAACTTGTGACATAAGAAGCCCTTTTCATGCCCGTCAGCCAGATCACATCAACCACGAGATGGACACTGGGTACGAAATGTTTGATCCAGTTGAGGAGAGATCCCAACACGATCTGTAAAAGTGGTTATGATCAGACTGGAAATCACCTGGAATGCATGAAAATACTAAGAGCGAATCGGGTGGAATGAGCGTATGACTCGAAGGGGGGGAAAGAGAAGATGAGTCGAGACATGGTGTACAGGTATAGTATATGTCTAGAAACCGATGACATTGTAGCGTCGCGTCGAGGAGGTATGTAGTGACGTATGCAAGTACTCAATTTCTTGCGCGGACTTTTCCGACTGTTCATGATGGCGATATCACAGGCTCATTTCAACAGCAATGAGGTCTCCACAAACTTATTGCTCTGGCAACCCTTCATCATTGCTCTCCAGCTTCCTGCACGGTGGTACAAAGTGAGCGCTCCCTCTTCTACATCATGATTCCCAGAAACCTACAATAGCAGTCTCTCTGGATAGCAAGCAAGTTGGGTGATTCCTGTCTGCAAGGTAGGAGCTGGGAACCCTTGTAAGGTCCAGGCTGATACGCTCTGAAGTACACAACTTGAGTCAATTCATAACATCGTCGTTGCAGGAGAAACCGGAGTCGTGAAAAGTTCCCTAATAAACCTTGTAGCTGGCATGGATTGCACGGCCACAGTGAATGACGTTCGTGACGTCACTATCAGAATGGAATGTCATGATTTGGTCACTGACACTCAGATGTCCGGTCTTTGGGACACGCCCAGTCCTGGTGAAGTCTCGTTTGGGACGGTGTCCCCAAAGCGAGCACAGGATATGCTCACTTCTTACAGAGTCGAGTGGGGGAGGCAGTGTCCACCTCATGGTACTCTGCATGCATGAATTCCCCAGGTCACCAAAAGCATGAAGCAGACATCATGCGAATTCGTGATAAGGTTGTCTGAATGTCCTACTCGTTGCTGTCATCACTGACCTTGAGGATATCGGCCTCACCAGATACCGTCCCTTCCATGGATGAATGGTGGGCGAGCAATGTCGTGGTGCTTTCTGACTCGAACATGGTGTTCTTTACTCATGCTTGCATCATGACTTCACCTGACAGTTACTGGCACCCCAAGTTACCTGGCCATCGCGAGTGGTGTCAGGGACTCATCCGCCACCTCATCATCGAGGTCGTTTCACCGCTGGCCTGCAACATTGTTATCGCTGGTGAAATTGGAGTGGGGAAAGGCTTCCTTGTCAACCTCGTGCTTGGTTTGGACTGGGCCGTTGCGGTGAATGGTAATGGCGTTAACCCTGTTACAAATCGCAACAACTGGGGATCAACAATTGGACGTTCCCTTTGGGACACTCCTAGGCTGGGGGAAGGATTACATAGGGGTGGGCCTCAATTGCGCACACAGGAGGTGCTGCAATCGTTATATGCGGTCCTCAACAAGAGGTCCATTTCCTGATTATTTGCATTTTCATGATCCAACAGCAGGAAAGCCTCATCACAAGAAGAAGAACAAAGACCCATTCTTGTCGAATGGACATTGTCATTCTTGGTCTTAGCCCAGCCGAGTATTCTATTGCACATGCAACTTCGGCTTTCTTCCTCTCACTAGTGCAACTATGCTCTTCACCAGGAGCGTAGTAAATAGATTACAATCATGTAGCTACATGCCCAAATTAGGGTTTCAGAAAACTGATGATTGACGGAAAATGTTAACAAAATATTCTTTGAATATTGTGTGAAGATAGGTGTGATGTGCTTGGATTAATGGGAAAACCATCTGTGGTATGGCATGTATGACATATCTGTGTGACATAACACATTGGATGTCCACCCGATGTCTGAAGAGGCTCCGGGGATTGTTCAAACGACAACCAGAAAATGTTGCACTCCATACATCAGATAAATGCATGAGTGGATACTGTGCTACCATACCGGGTAAGATGTCTGGCTAACACAACCTTGCTGTCTGCCAAATGATGTTCCAGCATCTAAACCACTCGGCTGCTATGAGTAGTCTCCTCCAGTATTTTAAATATGTATTCCCAGTCACTAAAAATGTGTACAAAAACTTTGTTACAGTTT
>JBBPSC010000940.1:0-12752 GCA_038093395.1 Baorangia bicolor
ACAACAATGGAACATCCTGCCTATGTTGATTAATAAAGACAATATACAGACTGAAACAATCCAGATGGGAATGGAACCATAAGCCAGATAAGAAATTATCTAAAATCAGGTTTACACAACTTGAAAGTGACCCATGCATCTACATATAAAAGACAAATGGTATTGAAATAATAACTGTTTGGGTAGACAACCTGTTACTATTCACCAAACGAAAAGATCAGATGGATAACCTAAAAAGGGAATTAGGTAATCTGTTTGAGATAACTGATCTCGGAGAGCCCAACAAACTCGTCAGTATAGAAATACACCATAACAGAGAACAAGGGACTCTGACAATAAAACAAACAAAATACATTGAGGCTATGCTAAAGAAATACAGGATGGACAAAGTGAATCCAGTCTCTATCCCTCTCAATCCCAATGTAAAACTCGAACCTCAAGAGCCTGCTGACAAATCATCATTCCCAAATGGAAACTACATGTCACTGACAGGATCACTCATGTATGCCACAATAGGCACATGTCCTGATATAGCATATGCAACAAGCAAGCTGTGCTCACTCAATGCAAATCCAGATTTAGTACATTGGACAGCAGCTAAAAGAGTACTATGATACTTAAAAGGAACTAAGAACCTAGGGATCACCTATAAAAAGAGTGGAACAAACAAAAATCACATATATGGATACTCAGATGTGAGTTTTGCCAGTGAATGTGATCAACGCTCGATAAGTGGACACATGTTTATCCTTAATGACGGCACGATCACATGGTGTTCCCGGAAACAAAAGACTACCGTCACATTATCTACCACAGAAGCTGAATATACAGCTATGGCTGATGCAACACGACAACTCACATGGCTACAGAACCTGTTTTACAAGATAGGGTATAAACAATCCGAACCAACAGTACTACACGGTGATAATCAATCAGCAATAGCGATCACAATGAACTTACAGTTCCACCGAAGATCAATGCACTTCAACATCAGCAATCACTATCTCAGACAAAAGATCCGAGAGGGTGAGGTGAAACTCGAATATTGTCAAACAGACAGTATGACCACCAATGTGCTGACTAAGGCCTTACCACGTGAGAAACACACTTGGCATGTGACAGAATCTAGAAAGAGGGCAGGAGTTGCCCAAACTCAACCGCTGCCCAGATGGGTGGAAACGACTATATTCACCTAGAAAGAGGGCAGGAGTTGCCCAAACTACAGACATTAGCTAGAGATAAAAACTAAGTAAAAAGTAACTCACCTCAGCCACTGCCCAGATGGGTGGAAACGACTGAGGTGCCACACTTTCTGAGGGGTCACAGTTCTTTCCTTTCTTGTTGGTGCTTTTATCCTCGTCCCAGGAGGTGGCAGCATCGTGCATGGTTACATGTGCCTTTCTGCCCTTGCCTTTCTCACACGAGGGTTTAAGTTTACCCCCAAGCCACGAACACAAGGGGCAAAAGATTTTGGGTTTCAGGCAATCTTTAACCCAGTGACCTTCTTGGCCACAATTGTAGCAGGCATTTGACCTGCTTGTTGTTGCCCCTATGTCCATGGCATCGGGGTCTTTCTTGTTTTGGCGACTCTGGGTATGCCCCATGATAAAGTTTAATGATTCTTGGGCCATTCCAACCATCCAAATCTTGGTGAGGTAATCCGCAACGTCATTCCTGCAGTTTCCATTCTTGAATATCTGAGCAATAATGCTCCCTTTGGTGTTGGTTTCCAACAAGCTGATGGCGTGGGAGTTGTCTATCCCCACTTGTTGGTAAAGTGCTTCAAACCGTATGATGAAATCGTTGGTTGACATGTTTCCTTGGTGCAAATTTTTAAGGGCAGTGTGGGCCCAGTCTTGTTGGTTGGTGCTCCTAAAGAGCGACTCAACTTCTGTGATGCATGTGCGCCAAAGGTATTCTTGGCCCTTTGCAAGCCTGACTTGTGCGAATGGGCTGGCTTTCGGACCCTTTAAACGTGAGAGCATGGCAACTACAGCATCGTAGGAGCCAGCAGGAACACTGTCGCTGTTGATGGTGAGCCATGCCTTCATCTTGGCCCACCATTCCTCAAACTTGGCCTTAGACCCATCGTATTCACTGGGGTCTGCAAAAACTTCAATTTTCTTGCTAGTTGAGTGGCCAGCTCCACCTTGTGGTCTACCTTCTTGAGTTGCAAGGCAATTGTTGAGTTCCAAATTTTGCTGCGCTAATTCATGCAGCTGTGTCCTTTGTTCTTGCATAATACCTGCCATTGTGTTAAATTCGGCAAGTACTGCTGTGAGCTTTTCTTCCCATGTAAGGGAGTCGTCATTGAGCATGGTGTTAAGGCATTGAGACATGTTTTATAAAATGAAGAAAACGTAAAAGGAAATTTCATAAGAGAACCCTTTAGTGAGGGTGATACTTGGGAGGGTGAAGAGAAATGCAAGGACGTAAAGTGATAGATGAATATCATGAATCTTCAAGGGATTCTCCACCCTTGAGCCTTCTGATAGTACATAAGGCCTTCTTTGGCCATTGTCCGGTGAGCTCTGCTAACCACAACTTCTTTGATTGCTGAGGTTCTTCCTCAGGTTGTTCTAACACTTTCCTTTTAAGCATAGATGATCCCTCCTTCTTATCTTCGAGAGGTGGTAACTCTCCGAAGATCTCCTGCAATAAATGTTGTGCATCTAGTTGGGGAGCTTGGTGCAAACAAACGTCTGCCAGTGCTGGTGTGTCGTCATTGGGGTCTGTTGACCTCTCTTTGTATGGCTCTGCTGCGGGAGTGCTTTGGTATGACAGTAGTGACTCCAACCTTCCTATTAAGGTGTTGTGGATGCCCAATAACATTGCTGCTTTGACGGCTTTGTTGATTTCTTCATCTGAGGTGAATCTGAAGTCTGAGAGCCTTAAGTTGGTGGCTAAGATTGTTGCGAACTCTTGCCAATTAAGGTGTCGGGCTGACAATTGTACACAAGGACATCACTTCCTTGCAGTGCTCACTAGCACTGGTGGGATGGTGAAAGTCAAGGAGCCAATAACCTTAATCTCCTGTCTCAATGCTAAACCACTTGCGAGGTAATAATGCATGAATGACCAGCGAAGACAAGTGGAAATGACGGAGGTCTTCAGCCATTTACACTTGCTTTATATATTGTGATACAAGTGCACACAGACCAAGCAGTGCTACTGATACGAAGTACATATATGGTAACCATAGATAAGGGTGAGCCCAAGATAAAGCAAAAGTTGTGTGACAAGGTATAAATATTGATGTATATGAATGAAGCGTGTTCGAGATAGGGGCAAAGTCTAGACTCTGTCACCTGATCTTTCTCATGGTCACGTGCTTTGGATCACGTGACAGTCGAAGGTTTGGCAACCACGTGCTGAGGCCATGTGATCATCAAAGGTTTGAAATGATGAAGTCCAAAGTAGTAGCTTGTACATTACTAGTGTCTTTAGTGGTGTCTGTAACAAAGATATGCGCGCCAAGTGCTGAGGGGGTTGGTGAACATGTTGGACTATTCACACGCTGTGACCCTGCCGATTCCGCTGGTGAGGGAACTCTTATGGCTACCTGTTCTTCCTATGCTGCTGCCCAGGTGTCAACGTCTATAACCTCCCATTCCACAGGAGTAGGCGTGCGCTCATATAGGCAAGCTCTGTGCTGATGGCCAATCTGGGCCCAAAGCTGTGCTACAGTAATGGTAGGAAATGAAGAAAGTGTTCAGTGAAAGTCGATCAGCACTGCTCTACTTGTGAGCGAGTGTTGTGATCCTTCATGAGACAACGCACTTGTGTGAAGATACACCATGAGGAGTGTAGTGCGAGGTTGGAAGAAGTAAGAGTCTAGTTCTAATGAAACAACCCAAAAGACACGAAGTCCCAAGGTTGCACTAAAACAGTTACACTCATAGGAAAGTGGAAGAGGAGACCAATGAGGCTACTCTGATCTTTGTGGGGAAAAGACCAAGAGAACTAGACTGAGTTCTCTGGCTGTTGCATTCAAGCTTATATACTACATGGGTGTGTACACCTGTGTATGTCTAATCTACGATATAGGAGTAACATGTGCATAATGCATGGTGTGGCAGCATAGCCATAGAATGGAATAGAAGTGATGCATGAGGACCACATGAGGATGTGGCAGAATGGAAGATGAGAAGCATGGCATGCATACAACACATGTAAAATGGAAAGGAAGCCTGCACGGTGATGAGTGAAGAGGTGAAACCGTGCTAGGCATAAGAGGATCTTAGATCTGGTAGAAGTGAGCGTCCATTGCACGAAAAGTTCTAAGTCCAAAAGATTAGATAAAGCGTTCACAATAATTAGATGATTAGATCTGATAAGATCACGTGATGCGATAAGATAAGATCAGAAGATAAGATAAGAGAGAAAATGTTAGACCCATAACAGTTAGTGAGAGCCTGAGAGGATGGCATTTTGGGTCAGGGTGTTGCAAACATGTCACATGACATATTCTGTGACACTATCTTTTTATCTTATCTTTTGTTTTCCAAGTCATGTGACTTCTCTTCTTTTCAATCATGTGATCGTGAGAAGGGCTAGACCATTATCTCTTATCTATGACATCATAGTACAGATGGTCTAGGCTATGACACACACTGATGTCATTACTTCTAATCCTCAACATAAGTTATACTTAGCCTACCCTAAAGTACCTGCCCTAAATGAAGTTAGTAAGTATATAATCTGAACAAGCACCACTGAGTGTTACGGGTCTACATTTTTCCCCTTCACATTTTCTTTTTTATCTTATCTTATTGCGTCATGTGATCCCTGAGGATCTAATCATCTATCTTATCGTGAATGCTCACTTACATTTCATGGACTTAGAATCTTTTCGTGCAATGACTGCTTAGTCAGTCTGGACACTCAAACCTTTCGCACGGATCTATGATTCACTTTCCCTGTCATGGTATTCACCTTTTCACTTCATTACCATGCCAGCTATTATTACATTATGCTTCTCTTCCATTTGATCTAACATGCACATCACACGTTGTATGCTTCTTAACTTCCATTCTGCCACACCGCGTGTTGGCCTCATGCTATGCTTCTATGCTTCCATTTCATTTCCATACATGCGGACAAAGCATTGCATATCGTAGATATAGTGTCAATACTGGTAAACACTGTTGTAGTATATAAACCCCAATAGAGCACCGAAGAACTTCAGTCTAGTTCTTGTGGTCTTTTCCTCTCAAAGGTTCCAGTTGTAGTACTCCTTCACCTTTCCTCTTTGTCTTAGCCTTTCTAAGTGCAACCCTTGAGCTTCACGCTTTGAGAGTTGTTTCACTGAGAACTTTAGTCAAGTTCTTGTTGGTTTCCCCCACTATTCTTTTCTCTAAGCAAGCCTCTAGTGTGATTTGGCCCAAGACTGTACAGTTTTGAGGTTATCAACATTAGAACTTGACTACTATTCTTGCCTTGAATCACACTCATCTTCAGACACCCTCTCTCATCGTTACATGTGGCCCCCAGCATTAAGGGGACACAGCCGGACTCCAGGCTTAAGGAGACCTCCTTCCACACCTTACCTCTTCTCCTGCTCTCTTGAGCACCTTTCTTTTATGTAGTCCCTGCCACTAGAGGCAGTGAAGTCAAGTAGCCTGTAAGGTGCTTGAAGTGGTACCCTTGAGCAGGTCTAATGTGTTTAAACACTGCCATAACACCCCTTTGCTTCTTTTGGCTATACGCTGTGTCCATGTGAGGCACATTCCTTTTACAAAAGTTACCTAGTATCAATATGTGTGCAAGAGCAGACTTGTGCCCACATGCTTAGGTAATATCTACACACTTTCAAAGGATTCATTGGAGATTGAGATCCAAGAATCAGTACCTGGAGAGATAGAGATCCTTGGTACTTTTATCTTTCTGGATGTTCCCCAAGTGGAAAAAGGAGGAGTCCCCTGAGCCTTAGCTTAGGTTCTCTTTAGACCCCAACAACAACCCATTGTCCCACTCCTGGACATCAGCTATGTATACCCTCGCTTTCTTGATTATGTTCAAGGAGGATTATGTTTCCCAACTGCATTCCTAGAAGAACTTGTGGTCACAAGAGAAGGAGCAGAGGAAGCAAGGATCCCTGCTTTAGAATTTCACCTTGCCCAATAAACATACCAACAAGGCAGTGACTTAATCAGTCCCACACAACAAGGACAACCTGCACTTCAACCCATTCACACGCCAGTCCCCGAGCCCCGTCGTTCCCTCCGACGATGAAGAATTCCAAGCCACCTCCCCACCTTCGCCAACGGTCACCCCATCCCCACCAGTGTCCAACCTCGCCCAACTTGTTGACAAGCTATGCACTCAGTTGGTGAAATGCAAAGAGATCTGTGAGTGGCAAGAGACACTGCTAATGCAGCAAACCTCGCAGTGGCAGGACCACAAGCTGAGGTAAAGATCATGAAGAAAGTAGAGGTTGTACCCGACCCAGGACTTTTTGATGGTTCATACGATAAGTTTGACAAATGGTGGATGAAGTTGTCAGTCTACCTTACAATCAATATGGAAATCTTCACATCCTCTAAGGACAAATGCATCATGTGCTGGACACACATTGGCTTGAAAGAGCACAAAGACAAGAATGGAGCGGATACATGGGCCTGGAATCAACTCCTCAAATACATGCTGAAATATGCAGCCCTATGGCCAACAGAAGAAGAACTCACAGAAATGATGGCCGCTCATTTCTATCCAGGAAATCTTGCAGATATTGTAGCCAATAAATTATTCAAGCTCTGCCAATCTAACAATCAGCGGATAAAAGACTTTCTTATGAAATGGTTGTCTTTATATAAAACAAGCAACTGTGGAGGTGCAATGGGATGTTTCCTCCTTGAGAAAAATGTAAAGGAAAAGATCATTCATAGGGTCTTCATCAATAAAGAAAGGCAAGACACTGTCGAAAAATACATCAAGGTCATTCACAAGATTGGAAATGCTGAAAAAGCTTTCAATTACCGAATCAAGAGCAACCAGGGGTGTGCCTGGGGTAACAACACACGAAGGGAAGAGTCAAGCAGTGCCAAGACATATGGTGGCTGCAGCAAACCCATGGAAATAGATGCCATAAGCAAACATGGCAAATGTTTCAACTGTCAAGGTCCTTATTTAGCGAAAGACTGCAACAAACCAAAGAAGGAGTGCAAGGAATGCAAGTTCCTTGGGGGCAGGCATAGCCAAAGGTGCAGCAAGTATTGCAGTGTCCATGCTACTAGCACAGGGGATAGTAAGAGTGAGGAACAGGGCAGAAGCTCTCAAAAGGGCAAAGGAAAGGCAAGGACAGGAGAGTCCAAGCCAGACCATGAAAAGGTCATAAAAGGAATGGGCTTTGATGAGATGAAAGTGTTCTTCTATGACATGCAGAACACTGAAATGAAAGCTTTGGGAAAAGGGTGGTTCGCCTGAGTTCTCAGGAAACTCCTGCAGACATTGCTTCTTCATTGCCAAGCCCCCATGTTGCTGCTTCAGGGTGGGATTTTACAAATTCTTTTAGTATACTGGATATGGAATATGGACAAGAGGAAGATGCATTCTTCCAATTCTCATCTATAGACAATTGCGATACATGTACAACCAAGACCAGGAGTTAGATTGAGTCTGAAACAACCCTCAAGACCATAGCTCGTCCGATAAAGGTAGAGCGGTCCTAAGTTGCCCAGTCGAACCAAACGGAAAGAAAGAGTGAATGAGCCATCATATGGAGTGGACGTCAACCAAGTAGCAAAGCCCTTGAGGCCCGCCCCTAGTAGTATTGTCCCCCGCTTCCTAGTCAATGCCTTGAGAGGAAAAGACCAAAAGAACTAGACTGCAGTTCTCTGGCGTTGCATTGGGCTTTATATACTACATGGGTTGTGTACACCTGTGTACGTCTAATCTACGATTGCAATGCATTGTCCGCATGTGTGGGAATGTAATGGAAGTAAAGAAGCATAGCATGAGGCCAACACGCAGTGTGGCAGAATGGAAGAGAAGAGAAGCATAACATGTGTGATGCGCATGTACATCAAATGGAAGAGAAGCATACGTAATAATAGCCGGCATGGAGATGAAGTGAAAAGGTGAACTCCGTGACAGGGTAAGGGGATCTTAGATCCGTGTGAAGAGTGTCCTGCTGACTAAGCAGCTTTTGCACTAGAAATGACTAAGTCCATGAATCGTAAGTAGAGCGTTCACGATAAGATAGATGATTAGATTCTTGTGGATCACGTGACGCGATAAGATAAGATAAGATCAGAAAAGTGCATATGTGAAGGGTGAAAAATGTAGACCCGTAACAAGTCTAACCTTGCTGCACAGGAATGCAGGCTTAATTCGGTCAAGAAAAACAAAGAAAAAAATATTACGTCTTATTTATCTGATGAAACTCCTGAATGGATTCTGATCAGATCTGTTAAATCAAAGAAAGAGATCAACCTAGAAGTTGGGGTTGCAGCCTCGACAACCAAACATAAGATGACCATGACATACACCCTTTTGGATAGTGGTGCGAATGGTATCTTCCTCAATGCTACCTGGGCCAAAACAAATGGCATCAGGATTACGAAACTTGACCAACCAATCCTGGTATATAATGTGGATGGAACCAAAAACTCAGCCAGAGACATCACCCATACAGCAAAGTTAATCATAGACTACCAAGGACACTGCAAAAAGTTAATGGCAGAAGTTACTGACCTCAGTAGGAACCCCTTGATCCTTGGATACACGTGGCTGGCCAAGCATAATCCTGAGATTGATTGGCAGATGGGCTTTGTCAAACTCACACACTGTCCAAGAACATATTACCTTCTCTCAGACAGATTCATTTTCTTGAGGACCTTAGAAGAAAAGGAACTCAACAACATGCCCTATGTGTACCGTACACTAAAATGGATTAGCTGACTCCGGGCAATGGACAAACCAGAAAAGACTCCTGTGGAACTGGTTCCAAAGAAATTCCACAAATGGCTGGATGTGTTTGGGAAGAAAGAATCCAAACACATGCCTGAATGAAAACCCTGGGATCATGCCATCAACCTTAAGGCAGATTTTAAGCCCCGTAAAGGCAAGCTTTATCCCATGTTGGTTACCAAGCAAGAAGAGGTATCAGCATTTGTGGATGATCAATTACGAAAGGGTTATATTAGACCCTCAAAATCTCCCCAAATATCTCCAGTGTTCTTCATTTCAAAGAAAGACAGTAAAAAGAGAATGGTGTAGGATTACTGCTACCTCAATGAAAATACCATAAAAAATAATTATCCACTTCCCCTCATTGCACAGCTCATTGATAGACTCAAAGGAGCTAAGCTATTTACAAAAATGGACTTACGTTGGGGATATAATAACATACACATTAAGGAAGGCAACGAGTGGAAAGCTGCTTTTGTCTGTCACTGTAGTGCTTACGAACCCCTTGTTATGTATTTTGGGCAATGCAACTTCCCAGCCATGTTCCAAGCAATGATGAATGATATCTTTGCTGACATGCCAGAAGTAGTTATTGTATACATAGATGACATACTTATATTTACAAAAACAGACAACATGGAAGAACACAATAAAATCATAAAAGAAGTTTTATGTAGATTAAAGGAACATGACTTATTTATTAAACCAGAGAAGTGCTTCTTCCATGTTCCTAAAGTAGAATTCCTCGGGATGATCATTACCCCTGAGGGGATCGAAATGGAACAGGACAAGGTAAAGGCTATAAAGGAATGGCCTGAGCCAAGGAACATAAAAGGTGTTTGAAGCTTTATGGGATTAGCAAACTTCTATAGGAGGTTCATCAAGGACTTTAGTCAGGTGGCTAGACTCCTGAATGATTTAATGAAGAAGGACTACCCTTGGCAATGGTCAGAACATGAACAGAAGGTGTTTGACACACTGAAAGAATGTTTTACCGTGGTGCCTATGTTGGCTTACCCTAATAACAATTGTCAATTCAGGATTGAATGTGATGCATCGGACTTCACAACCAGTGCTGTGCTATCTATAGAAAAGGAAGGGATCTGGCACCCAGTCACCTTTAGCTTCCACAGTAGTTGCCGGAGCAAAGGAACTATCCTATTGCCAACAAGGAGATGCTAGCCATCATAGAAGTGCTAGAACAGTGGCACCATTACCTGGAAGGCGCAAAGTTCCCATTCGAGATATGGACAGATCATGCCAATCTCCAATATTTCATAAAGTTGCAGGACCTGAATAGACATCATGCTCGCTGGGCTTAATACCTCACATGATTCAACTATGAATTGGTCAGGAAGCCAGGAGGTTCTATGGGAAAAGCTGACACTTTATCTTGAAGAGAAGATCACTCTGTGGGAATCGAGCATGATAACAAAGGAGTCACAATGATTCCCATAGAACAGGTGGGAACTATAGAGAAAAGGGTGCAGGTGTTACGGGTCTAACATTTTTCTCCCTTATCTTATCTTTTGATTTTATCTTATCGTGTCACGTGATCTTATCAGATCTAATCATCTAACTATCGTGAACACTTTATCTAATCTTTTGGACTTAGAACTTTTCGCACAATGGATGCTCACTTCTACCAGATCTAAAATCCCCTTTCATCTAGCACAGTTTCACATTTCACATCATCACCATGCAGGTTAGTATTCTCTTCCATTTCACACGCGTTGTATGCATGCCATGCTTCTCATCTTCCATTCTGCCACATCCTCATGTGGTCCTCATGTCACACTTCTTTTCCATTCTATGGCTATGCTGCCACACCATGCCTTATGCACATGTTACCCCTATATCGTAGATTAGACGTACACAGGTGTACACACCCATGTAGTATATAAGACCTCAATAGACGGCCAGAGAACTCCAGTCTAGTTCTCTTGGTCTTTTCCCCAAAAGATCAGAGTAGTCTCCTCTTCCTCCACTTCTCTCAAGTCTAAGTGTTTTAGTGCAACCTTTGAGCTTCACGCTTTTTGGGTTGTTTCAGCAGGTCCATGGACTCAAAGAATCTATTCTTGAATGCATCAGGAACATGCAGTCTAAATTAATGACCACAACTTGCCAAGGCTTTGAGAATAATGATAACAGACTCTCAAAGTTTAATGGCAAGATCTATATACCAGTGGATGATATGCTCCACCAGGACATTATTATGCTATACCACAACTCCACCTTGGCAGGTCATGGGGGGTCAGACAAGACACATGAGCTGGCCTCACGATATTATTTCTGGAAGACTATGCATTCGCAGATCAAGGAATATATATCACAATGTGAAAGATGTGCTTGGATGAAGCTGACGAACGTGCCTCTGGCAGGCAAACTCCAACTGAATACTATCCCAAAAGATCCCTGGCAGGACATCTCCATGGACTTCATCACAGACTTACCTGAAAATGAAGGATTCAACTCAATCCTTGTGGTTGTTGACTGCTTCTCTAAGAAAGTCGTATTTATTCCCACACACAAGACAATTATATTGCTTGGAACAGCCAGGCTCTACTGAGACAACATGTGGGAAGTCCATGGACTCCCATGATCTATCATTTTGGATAGAGGATTGCAATTCTTGGCATAGGTCATAAAGGACCTTGGGAAAATGCTGAAGATAGATCTATGCATGTCAACTGCATTCCACCCACAAATGAATGGTCATACAGAACAGGTTAACTGAGATTTTCAGCAATATCTCAGGTTGTTTATGGCTGAGAAGTAAGGAGAATAGATGGACTGGCTTGCACTGGCACAGTTTAATTATAACATACGGGTTCATTCCGCAATGGGTAAATCCCCCTTTTCAGTCATGTGCTCTTACACCCTGCACATGGGAATCAAACCTCTGGCATCCAAGGCCCTGGCAGCCACCAAATTTGCTGAACAAATGAAAAACATGCTAGATAAAACAAAAACAGCACTCGAGAATGCTTGAAAGCGCATGACAGCACAATCTGAGAAGAAACACTCGGAAGCACCTATTTACAAAGAAGGTGAACAGGTTTGGTTATCAATGGAGCACCTGAACTTGCAGGAAACTCATCAATCTTATAAATTAACGGCAAGGTGGCTGGACCCCTATAAAGTAAAGAAGATGATCAGAATGAATGTGGTTGAGCTCATGCTTCCATGATTGATGAAGATCCATCCCATGGTAAACATCTCACAGGTTAAACCTTACAAGGAACATCTGCCTGGCCAGAAAGCAGACAAACCAGGTCCTATGCTGGTTACAGATGAAAATGTTGAAGAGTATGAAGTCGAATACATAGTAGACTCTCAACTCAAGGGGCAACAGCTTGAATTCCTCATTCACTGAAAAGGATATAGTGAAGAGGATCAAACGTGAGAACCTGAATCCAACCTCACACAGTCCAAAGGGGCCATAATGGACTTCTACAAAAGACATGTGAATGCCCCACAGAAGCTGCAGATGGCCCAAGTGAACTTTGATTTTTTATTTAAATCTTACAAAAATTTCATGACCTCTAGAGCAGTTTGTTGGAATTGCCTGGAAGTCGATCCTTAAATGGGGGGTAGTGACCACCGAGAACTCTAGTCAAGTTCTTGTTGGTTTTCCCCACTGTTCTTTTCTCTAAGCAAGCCTCTAGTGTGATTCGGCCCAAAACTGTACAGTTTTGAGGTCATCAACACAGGGCAGGAATCTTAGATGGTTGGACATTACATGGAGTAAAAATTACTAGGATTCTGTGGCTAGAAACATTGGCTATATATAATATGGAGACAAAGGAAGAGAAACAAAGATTGAGTGGCTACAACATCAT
>JBBPSC010000941.1:0-12737 GCA_038093395.1 Baorangia bicolor
CTGCCCGTACTGCACGTGCAGGGAAGGGAGGAGAGGCGTGGAGTATAATCGCACCGAGTGAATCTGAGTGGGTAAAGTGGGTGGAAGGGAAGATGCGGGGGAATCTGGTCAACAAATCAGATCAAGACCAAAAGGCAAACGTCTCGCTCGAGGGAACGAGCGTTGAGGGCGTGTTGGCCAAGGGTTTCGGAGGCAAGGTTTCCGAGTACGAAGCCCGCGCGACCGATGTACAACTCTCGTTTGAGCGATGGGTGTTACGAAGAAAAGAAGTAAGTATCCGTTTTGCTTTGTCATTTCCCCTCTCTCACGCGAACTATCTAGCACTTGGAACTTGCGCGAAGAGCCTTCCTCTCACATATGAGGGCGTATTCCACGCATCCGACAGACGAAAAACATATATTCCATGTCCGCAATCTGCACATTGGACATCTGGCAAAAGCCTTTGCGCTTCGAGAAGCACCGAAAACCATCACCGACGGCGGCAAGAAAGGCAACCACTCCAAGGCCCCCAAACCCAAGCCCAAAAAATCCGCCCGCACAGCCAGCGGTCAGAAACCACGCGACCTGGACGTGTCGGAACGTACGGGCGACGCGGAAAGACGCATGACCAAGGTCGTTCGTGCGCAGGGTCGAATGTCGAAGAAGGGAGGGAAGATGATAAGTAGCGGGACAGACGAGTTTCAGATCGCATCTGGAGCTTCTCTGGAGAAGCTCGTACAGGTTCATCGATCATAGTTTCCTTTTTTCCGGTTCAGCCAATGGAATTGTGTGACAGGACCTACACCTTGCATACTGGACTCTTCAAGCGGGTCAAGGTAGCTGCCATATCAAGAACTGCAAATCGCTGCTGGGAAAGGGTCGTCGTGGCGTAGATTCCCTCATCAGATACATCTCATAGAGAGCAGTACCAATAGTTCGGGTTGTCGAATTGTCTCGAATGCTTCGACGTTCCCGCGTCCAGGGGCAGCATCATTGTTCTACAGCGCACTAAGTACGCGTCGGTGGTAGCCTGAGGAATATCTCCACATCGGCTTGAGCCTCAGGCTTTCTCGAAAAGACTGTTCTTGACTGAAACATTGCTCATCAGGTTTGAACAGAAGGTTACAACTGAATGATGAGTATTTTTCAGGGCACTGCTGGGACCAGGTACCGTGTGGCCCGATACCAACCGCGGCGTCAACGTCGCGCAAGAGCCTGAGGACAAAGAAGTTGGTGCCCTACTAATTCCCTCGCCAAGGCTCTATTAATTATAGCCTCTCTCGTCGCTTCTCCTCGTTTATCTCCCAGCTATTGGATATGAACCAGGCTGCTTCCTGTGAGGATTTTCTGAAATGGTTGCAGCACCTCAACTCGTCGACTCTGTAGGCTTCGAGGGGAGCGAGCGCTGCCGAGCCGGAATCATTAAACATTAAACATTGTCCGACTCGCCACACTCAGGCCACCACAGAAATGGACCACTGGCATGTGTTGCATAACTACGGTGTTTTTCATTGTCTCCCAAAACCTAGCTTGCCCCCTTGCTTCTCTCAAGTATGTAAGTATGTGCTAAGTATGACAGCACAGTGAGAGTCACCCATGGGTCCCCCAGAAACAACTCCCTACCCTCCATCCTTCCATCAGAACTTACTCTTGACCTGCTCGATCACGGTTCCCATCCCATATGAGTCTTCCAGTGGCAGATGGTATGTTTAAGTCTTGACGATGAATACATCCTTTATCGTTACTATTGCCCTTCTTAGTCGTTCTCAGCGTTTTTCAAGGCCTTGCCCTGCTGCTCACGCTATTTCGTGTGAGCTTCCGTATCTGGATCGGTCGGTTTTGGTGGGAAGATGCTTGGGCCGCTGTAAGTTTCTCGACAGATCACCGCGTGTCGAGAACCGTGTCTGTCCAATGTTAACTCCAGTGATTGTCATAGATGGCGTTCGTGTGCGGTCTCTTGTGTCTGATAACGATGTACACGAATGAGGCGGAGAGTGAGTGGTGACTTTCCCTGATCTGTTTGAGTACTTTGTAGAGTATCGTGCTCAAATCCCCATCCTTTACAGACAAAAGTGTTGAATTCGTGTCAGGTTGGATATATCTGTATGCGTGGCCAGGAACCCTCTGGCAAGTCTTTTGAAAATGATGATTCTGTTCGTTGCCGCGTGGCGTTATCTTTTATGTTGACCCTGCTGCTAGGACTGTGCGCTTGAGCCTCATAGCATCGGTCGTACGTATCGTCCAGCCAGGGAGACTCCGCCAGCTCATCATGGCCTCCGGATGGCTAATTGCTGCTATGTACTTTGGTCTCGTAGCGCAAAAAACATATTTGTGCGTGAGCATACTTGAACAATTTTACAAGGGCGGGAGCTTGGGTACATATGCGTGTCTACCAGATCACGGCGCGGCTATAGGCAAGGTGACAGGTCGGTATTAGCATCAGCAGTCGTCGATATTCATATTCACCTTTTTATCTGTCGCCTCACAGCCGATGCTATTGCCGACGTGATCGTGGTCGCGCTTTCGCTACGCGTTCTTTGGGGTGTGCGGCTGAAAAGGAGGCAACACAGGATGATTATGGCCATATTTGTGTCTAGTGCTGCAGTTACCGTGATCTCCATTCTCCATGCGATTTCGGAAACGGTAACCGACTCAACTTCAGTATGGCAGGATATAACGATCCTAGTAGAGGTGAGCGTTGTTGTCCATTCCCGATCCTTCCAGCGCGTCACTTACCGTCACACGCATCCGAAGATCATCATTTCGCTAGTCGTATGCAATCTCCTCGTGATCGTCACTCTTCTTTACCGCACCATTGCAAAAGAGTCTGCACCTGTCCCAGAACCGCAGCAGCTCACGACAAACGCAGAATTTGGTCGCGATGATGTTGATGATGACTACACCCAACCCCGGTCGTATCCTCACGCGACCATGGGATCGGGTGCCTGGACACGCTTCCTGACTACGGTAGAGCTGACATTCAACGATAGCTGGCGGACAGAACCAGAGAGAAGGGAGTTGTAAGGACGAGATGGACAAGTGCACACCTCATCCCGTCGATGTATCATATCCCACGGTGGCCACCGTGATCAAAACATCAAATATTGTAGTCAGGGTAGCTAAACGGTTGACGTAAAAGTACTCGAGTCTGATTACCATTAATGGAAACTTGAAGTGTGGTCGGGTATAGAGGGCGGTGGTAACTCCTTAAGGACCTTAACTCGACACGCTGCCTAGCACTCGCTCGACGATGACCTCGCTGAACTATGTCGAGCCCCCGAACGGTAATCTGGTGGGATTCTGTTATTACAATTGCCGCTCATGTGCTGATTCGCGTCCAGATTTGTTGCATCTGCCAGTAAGTGCCACAACCTGCACTGACGGAGCCACTCAATCTCAGATTCACCTCGACGTACTCCAGCGCTCCGTTCACAAACCCAACCACCACCAGGTCATGCATGCACACCTTCTGTCACGACTGCGTCGTGGAAGCGGTCAGACATTCACCACATTGCCCGATTGATCGCTCTGCCCTTTCAATGGAGGATTTGACACCGGCGAATCCCATTGTGAAACACGTCCGTCTCACGTTCTTCTTTCCACAGCCTTGCCCTCTTCTGACTACTACGCGTGTCTAGCTCGTGGACGAACTCATTGTAGAGTGTCCACTACGGACCGCCGGTTGTCCGCACACATGTCAAAGGCAGTTGTTAGAGTCTCACATGAGGGACACATGCCAATATGTCACGGTGCCATGCTCTGAAGAGGGCTGTGACCAGATGATCTTGATAAAGGATCGCGGGAAGCATGCAGACGCATGTGTCCATCGCTCAACTGAATGCGACGGATGCGGTACCACAGTCAAGTATTCTGATTTGACCGTGGGTCGCGTTCCCTTTTTCTCCAAGTCGGTCACTTGAGCGTTTTTTTGGCAAGTCAGGATCATTATTCGGAATGTTCCTCGAAGTCCGCAACCTGCTCCTTTTGCGCGTCTGAATTTCTGCGATCCAAGCTGCAAGATCATGTTGCTACGTGTTCGGAAGCCGTCGTTCCTTGCCCACATGCTGATAATGGCTGTTCCTGGACCGGGCCACGTCAGGAGCTATCAGAGCTTCACATCCCTTCGTGTTCGTATGAATCGATAAAGGGCTTCTTCGCTATACACGGCGCCCGGGCCTCAACCCTCTCCGCGGAGAACACTGCCCTCAAACAAAGGGTTCAAGCATTGGAGGGGATCGTACACCTCATGCAACGCGAGATGCAGTCATTTAAAACCATTCTAGGCCCCTGGTATCGTTCCGAGGTGCAGAGAACAAGCCGTGCGGACGTTCGCCAAGTTCACGTTCCTGACGCCAGCAATCTCCAAGGTTTCGCCGGACCCTCGCTTTCTAGGACGGCTGCCCAGCGTGCACAGGTACCCACGGCTCCCGATCCATTCGATACCATCGATGCCGAGCAGGACGCCGTCGCTTCATTTTTTCCCCCTGCTGATGTCGTTTACGATAA
Organism: Baorangia bicolor; assembly: GCA_038093395.1. Taxonomy (NCBI): domain Eukaryota; kingdom Fungi; phylum Basidiomycota; class Agaricomycetes; order Boletales; family Boletaceae; genus Baorangia; species Baorangia bicolor. The sequence continues at coordinate 4,486 of JBBPSC010000941.1, forward strand.
CCACAGTCATATGCATGCTCGCACATCAGGTGGCCTGCTCGACATTCAGTCACACCCTGGGCAGCGCTCGTTGCCACTCACGCCCGTTGCACCCTTGAACCTGAGTACGTCCATCGAGGGGTCCCTTGTTGGCCTGCGAGACTCTGTAACCGCGGTAGCTGCATCCGTTGATTCCCTAGCACGACGCAATGACATCGCGCTCACCAACGAAAACATGCGTATCAATGAAGAACTCGGCTCGCTAAAATATGCGGTGCACGGTATTCGTCTTCAGGTATGTCTCCGCTCCACCGAGCATTTTTTCCAGCCCTTTCTTTATCGTCGCCGAATGGGGTTCTTTGTCTTTTCATTTACCTTTTCACGGTGGATCTGTCTACACTCGCTTATCTTGGTCTTATCTCGACCGCCCCTGAACAGTTACACCGTCTCATGATGGACAGGAACGCTCAGGTCACAGGACGCCTGGGTGAACCGGGTTCAGCAGCGACCCTACCTGTACCCATCCCTGCGCCTGCACTCGCTCACCCGGTTTTCCACCCTCCAATTATGACACCGCCGTTTCCCCCACAGCCTGGGACGAAGCTCTAATCCTTGGGATAAGAGGTTCGGCGCATGTCGCCGACGTCGCCCTGTCATTTCGTCACGTACATAATAATGAAGACGACAAACGACCGTACCAGCGTTTGGATCGCGGGAAGCGTTCCCGTCCGGTGATCTTTGAATTGCCATTCGTTATCCGGTCCATCAGGGTGGGTATCCTCCTTCCAAACGCAGACCCAAACTCCAGGTTACCAACAAAACATGTCCGCAAAAGACAGACTTGTCCCCATTTTTTTCTTCTTCTCATGTCACCCGTTTCTTCTTGGGGGAAAACGCGAACGTTTTTTCGTCTCCCCCCCGTTCACGTACGTATGGATCTACGACTGGCAATTCAAATCGGTTTGTTTGTCCGTCTGACGTGGATTCTTGGTGTATCTCCATGGGGTTTTGAAAGGCCTTTTCTTCCTCTCTTTCCCCCTTTTTTTTGATGGGAGTACGTACGCCAAGCCTCGAGGGCGGAACCGAATAGCTCGTGAGGCACGACTGGACAAAGGGGCAATGCGGTGACGCGTGTGTCACTGTTTTTTTTCTTTCGTGGACTCTCGGGGGTGGGGGGATTCCCCAGGTCCCAACGACGACCGGGTCACAGGGCGACCGTAACGGCCGCCATGAATTACCTTGAAAGGCCGCTCAGAAATCCTACACCCACTTTCCGAGTCGAAAAAAAAAAAAAAGTTTCCCGGTGAGATCCGTAGTTCTGAATCAGATCCGCGCGCGCGACCCCCCCGAAATTTGAATACGATGTACTGCGGCGTGCTCACAGTACGATATGATAAATATGCATTGCGGCGCCGTGCGTATCAGACGCAATCTGTTTTTTTTAATTACAAACAAAAAAAAGTCTTTTGAAGAAGATATGGGAACGAGTGCCATGGAGAAGAAGAAAAAGGCTTGGCATGGGCGCGCTGAGTCCCACCCGACGACAGCTTAAGCGCTCTTGGTATCTCCTTTGTATGATCGACTCGGGGTTACTACTTGATGCTTTTTCATTTCTTTGAATTCCCCAGTCCGGGGTGTGAAGAGTCCTCCGAAAAGTTGACCAGCACCCGCGACACACAGGATCAATTCCATCCGCACGTAAAAATACTGGATGCATTACGCTAGGTACACATTAGGACAGGCGAGTAACTTCTGGAAGATATGTAGAGAGAGAAAACGAGCAAAGATCGGACGTGGATAGGATAATATATGGCGAAAGATTGCGCGAGAATGCGGGAAATGAAGAAAGAAATGAGAGTTGGGGCCCTAGTAGACGAGGGGGTGAAAAAATATGAGGGATAAACAGAGACGAGGACGGAGATATGATGGGAACTCAGCGAGAGAGGACCGATAGCGGAATGGCGAGTCTCGAGATGGATAGACAAGCAGATATAACAAGGAACTCAGGCGGGATCATGGAAGAGATGAAACGATAACACAAGCACGTCCAACGGCATGTTAGACCCTTTTTAGCACGAATGAAAAGAGAGAGAGAAAAGTAGAACAGTACAAAGAGGGATATAAATGCCAACGAAGAGGGAATTATCGACCAAGATGGACACAACAAGAAGTGAGATGGAACACGACAATAACAGAAAAGGAGACGAGTATAGTACCAGAATATCCACCAGACAATTTGCCCGAAGGAGGCGAAATGAGAGACACAATAAATAGAGTGAAACCTGAGCATGACTTGACCTGGTGAACAGTATTTTTTTCGACCAACCTCCCCGACAAGCTCATGTGAAGGACGCGAATGGTTCTTGCCCGTGGCCAGCAGCGTACGTATACTCGTTTGCAGGCGGCGCATATCTGGATATGTTGGCGTGTGATATACCCATGGGATTCGGCGCTCCTTGGAAGGGCCCTTCAGGTGGGTATTGCAACTGGTTTGATTGTTGTTGCCGGTACGAGGAATCCCCTTGCGCAGGTCCAGGCCCAGGAACGAATGGTGATTCTCTGGGATGTGGAAAGCCAGGTTGGGGTGTGAAAGTACCGCCATGTGAGTAGTGCCGCTGTTGAATCGCCGGCTGAACAGAGGATGGCCGAGCTTCAGAGGGAGGTGAGGGGTAAGTGCTTTGTGGCTCGAGAGGGTTTTGGACGTAAATGTGAGGAAGAGGTTCCTGGACTTGTATACTTCCACGGCGAGCTGCTGCGATCTCATCATTTTCTGGGACCTGCGAGAGCTTGGGTGGGCAGGTGAGGAATCAATACCAGGACACAGGTGACAAATCGCTTACAGGGCTATAGTCGTAGATGCCTTCGCTTCGTAGCCCAGACGGCGCAGGCTCTTTGACTTGTCGAATATGCGGGCTCGTTCCAGGCGAGGCCGTGGACGCAGGGGAAACGTATCCCCCGATCGCCTCGGAGGGATGTTCTTGCCGCACGAGTTTGTCCCGATAAGCGAGAGCGGCAGCCGCATTCAGGTGTGCCTCATTGAGAGAACCCTGACTTGATCGACTTGTCATGTTAAGCCCGGATAAACGCATCTCGAGATAACTCCCAGACGCACTACGACCATTCGTACGTCAGGTGTCACCGGTAGAAGGAACATGACCCAATGCTCACCAAGATCCTCGCCTAGCAGATGCATCGTACCCGATGTGATCGACCGCCACACAACTGCTCACATCAGAATACATCGCGCTTGACTCGCTTCCAGATACACTCGCGACGGACCCGAATCTCGACAAAGCGCTGTAGCTGCCCGAGTCCTCCGTATCCTGGTCGGTCTCACGCGATCTCGGGAACGACCACCGTTGCAATTGGGCAATGTCAGGGGATTGCAAGGGCAGGGATGGTGACTCAATTTCCCCAGGGGTGGGAGATGCGTTGGAAGGTGATGCCGATGAAGGGTCGCCAAATTGGAAATCTGGGGTTGGAAGCGGGCCGGGAATTGGGGAGGAGAGTGTACGAGACGTGATAGCATAGGGGCGGTTATCAGAAAACCTGCGCGATGGAACCGGATGGGATCGAAGAGGTGGACCGCTTTCGGGGACAGGAGGGAAGGGCGTTCGTGCGGGTGCGAAAACTTGTGGTTCTGACGCACGGTGAGAGAGGGTAGGTCGAGGGTGCGGATATCCATGACTGTTGGTCCGGATAGGTCCTGCACCAGGTACCATACCAGACGGACGCGTCAAGTTGGCAGGTATAGAGCCAGCAGGTGAGAGCGGAGACTTGGGCAGATACAACGCTTCGTTTTTTTCCTTGGCGATCCGAGCGAATGGATGATGCATTAGCCGGAAGAAGTTGACGTCCATGGATTTACGTCGGTCAGGATAATGTATCGCTGGTTGTGTCATGTTTGGTCCCGCGAGCGGCTGTGAGGGCATGACAGTCGGCAAGGAACCGCGTCGCGTGCTGTACAGGTCAGGATCCTGATTGTTGGGATCGAGCATCAGCGGGAGTCGGACGTGAGGTGGAATATCGACAGGTGTGCCTGAGGGACCTGGCCATGCCGAGGGGGGTGATTCAGGCAGGAGCGGAGGGGAGCAAGAGAGCTTGAGAACGGGGCTAGCGGACGGCTCCACGGGCGGTGGGCCTGACGAGATGTCGTCTTCCCCATGGCGTGTAGGTTTCTCTGTTGCTGTAGACGAGTTCGAAGAGTCGTTTGGGGAAGCGTCTCGGGATGCCGGAGATTTTTTCATGGATGGGGAAGCAGGTTTGTCTTGGTCGATAGCTGTAGCAACGCGTTTACGCAAGGCCTTTTCCTTGGCACGCCTGGGCGGAGAGCGTCAGAGTGTGAAGGAGGGGTCAGTGGTTGAAAAGTACCTGTTCTGGAACCAAACCTGAAGTGGGCGCGACGCGCGAAGGCTGAGCACGCGTCGTCTGGGAGCGGAAGAAAACGGGACGTACCTGAACTGCACGCGGTGACATCTCAAGGTCTGCAGCGAGTTTTTTGCGAAGGACGGCATTGGGCTTTGTGTCTTTGCGGAAGACGTCTTCGAGGATCTTGAGCTGGTGTCTCGAGGTCCTCTTGCGGTGTTTGACCTCGTTGGGAATGTAGGGGAAGAAGGTCCTGAAATCGACAGACGTGGGGTCGACTCCGGGCGGCATCAAGGAAGGAATGCAAGTACTCGGATACCTTGGCTGGGGGAGGACATTTTGGTCCATGTGGTGGCGGACCGGGAGGGGGTGGTGCGCGTTGTCGGTGTTGAGGGCGTCGGCGGGGGAGGGAGGGTGGTGGATGGAGTACAAGGAATGGGATGCGTGAGACGGAAAGGAGGGAGGGGTGGGCGGCTTGGCAGACATCCCAGGGTCCAACTTATAGTACAAGTTTACGAGGTTCGTAAGATAAATGGACAACCGACCTAGTCCATTCACACAGACGTCCAACGTGAACCCTGACTTCACGCGAGAAGAGGCCCCGTATGGACAGGATCTGCCCCGAGTGAATTTTTTTATATCTTGGCTTGTTCGTGTCCGCACAGGGTGGTGGCAGTGAGACCTGGCAACGAGCGGACCAGCTCGGTGTGAACGCGACGATGGGGAGGAGGGAAGACAATCTCTCCTCGCACCCGGCGCTGTTCATTTTATTCGATCGAGGACCCCTCCTCGCGAATCTCCTCGACGAGTCCCACTCGAGGCTGATCGACCCCAGCGTGGCCAGCGATCACCAACTTGATCTCCTTCGGGACAGCCTCACTCCTTCTCCGGTCTCGAGCCCTTCTGCAGTGCTAATTCAATTCAAAGCTCCATCACCACCGCGACCAACTTATCCGTGGATCTCCTTACGAGAATGTCTCTATACAAAAAAAAATATTCAGCGCGTGTACAGCGATCTCCCCTCCCCGAGGGCACCTCGTCCCCTTTCTCTCCTCGGAATTGCTATAGGACACGTGCAGCGGGCACCTCCCCTCTTCACTTCCGGGTCGTTCTTGTGCCCCTTATCGTGCCCATCATCGTATCGGCGCGCGCTTCCGACTGGCGACCTCCCAGAATCCAAATCGCCGGGATAGTAGATTAGCGCTCCGTCGTCAACACCGCCATCTCAGACTCGGACAAGTCAACAGGCACGGACGGTCGTCTCAGTTCGCTTTTTTTTTTTCCACAGCCTCACCGGAGACCCCCCCCTCCCGAATCAGGACCTGACCCATTCGGATCTCAGCCACGGCTTCTTGCATCGCACGGCGACACGGGCCTGGAAGCGCTTATATCGGGGTAATCCGTGCAATGTCCCCCTTCTCAACTTCCTTCATCACGAGCGCCATGTACGAACGGAAGAAACTCGGACGTCCATGCCCAAGGCCCCAAGGGCCAAGGCTCCAGCCCCCTGGTCCAGTCCGAATCGCCGATATATCTAGTTATTGTTATTAGCTCGTCCCCTCCAATCAGGTGCGTTCGCTCGCTCGCTCAATCGATCATCGCAGCCCTCCATCGATCCTAGCCAATGATCATTTGGCCATCCATCCACGGAGGAACTCCCTCTCAATTCCCGTTTCCGCGGCCGCGGCATCGTCCACCTGACACCCCCCTCCCCTCTCTCTCTATAGTAGCCTTCATTTCCATTTCTTGTTTGGTTCGCCCAGGCTTTGCATCACCTCGGCGCTGCGCTCATTCGACCAATTGCCTTTCCCGTCCATCATTTCTTGATTTCTCGCGGCGATGCCTCTTTCGACGCACGCATTCTTTTGTTGATCACCGCGTCACGTCAACGGTTTGACAACCAACTTCCTCGTCACTTCCCGCGACGCCAACGCCGTGCCTCACGCATGCTGTCACCAGACCGCTGGTAAGCTCTCACATGCGCCGTCTCTCATCAACATGCACACGGGCCAAGAAGATGGAACAGTAGCATATTCACGCATAAAAGGCGAGGAGGATTACTAGGCATAGTAGCAACTTTGCTAATAATAATCGCGATCGTGACGTATGGAGGTCATGATGGTGTATGGAACACATATCCCTTAGTACCACAAGAAAATCTGAGACAGGCGTGGAAAGAAAAGGAAAAAAAAAATGCAACGAGATAATTGAATGGGATGTCAAGGCAAGCGAGAATGAAAATAAAAGGAAAACCCGGGGTGCATGGCGGTCCTCGGAGAGATATTCAATAGAAATGCGGGTCATGTGCAGTACGTACTGTGGGGATAGTTTATGGTAGTCGCTTGAATGGATAACGGGTCATAGATGCCAATGAGGTTTGAATGGGACGGTGCGCATAATGCGGAGTGAGGAATGAAATGGGGTAACCAGGCGGAGAAGGAGGTAGAGGAATCTTAAGCAAAAAGATATCGTCCCTAGAATATAATGTTATAGTAGCCAACAATGTCCCAAGAACGTACAGTCGCAGAAAGAAAAACAAACATTCTTTCCTTCTGCAATATCCAAGATCAGGGATTCTTCCTTTTGTGTTTTGATGTTCTAGCATGATGGCAGCGGCGCCCTGTCGTGGTGGGAGTAAAAAAGCAAAACAGCGAGAAGAGAGAACTTCGACGAGTCACGGGCTAAGATCCATCGCGACATCGTCGTCGTAGTACGGGACGGTGGTCCGACGACCGAGGATTTCGTCCAAGAAGCTATCGGGGACGCTAGCCAATGGCGATGCTGCGAACAGAGAAGATCCTGTTGCCTTGACCTCTGAATACATTCGCTCCATCCCTAAACGTACCCGGCGGACGACAGGGTGAGAATGCACCGTCTGGATATCGACGCGCTCGGCTGGAGAAGTCTTCATCATGCTCTTTATCAGGTCAAATAGTTCCGGACTGCCGTCCAAGTCCACTTGGCCGAAATCCTCTTGCCTCAGGCGATGCCACCCATCTCCCCTACAAAAGGCAACGTTAGCTCACCGGAACATTTGTCACCAGACAGTGTTACTTACTGATCAGGCACGACAATGTTTGTTGCTGTTTCCAGCATTGTCATGCCAAGACTGGGAAATACAGATATAGTGAGAAGGACTGCTGATGCCCTGACCAAACATGCATACCTGAAGATGTCGGCAGCCTTGCCGTACGTCCCTTGCAGAACTTCCCGAGCCAAGTACACTTTATCACCTTCGCGTTCGAACCCTCCCAGTGGGACACCCAGTGGACTTCCACCACTAGCCCGAGGCCACAACGAGGCCATTCCGAAATCACCAATCTTGAAGCGACCTTCTTGGGTCAGAAAGATATTTGCTGGCTTGAGATCCAGGTGGATGACACCTGACTCGTGAATGAACCGAAGACCCTGCAAAAAACAAACAAGATGAGTAACATGGCACTACGAGCTAAACCATATGTGGCAGAGCAAACAAATTTTTCGACATATCTCACTCACATTACTCAAGTCCGCAAATACTTTCCAAACTCTGGCTTCGTCCAGTCGCGAAAATACCTTGCCATACTCCCACAGGAAGCGCGCAAAGTTTCCCAGCTCACAGAGCTCGGTACGAATGAACAACGTTTCGTCCTCTTCCCAGCTATCGATATATGCGAGGACATTAGGGTGATGACCACCTTCGGCGGCCGCAGCTTGGCAGAGGTGCTGCAAGACGTCGACCTCTTCGCGCAGACGCAATCTGCCAGGGTAAGAATAAATCGCGCGGACATTAAAGGACAAAAATGAGGGCCTATACCGGTGTCGGGGTCCTTCGAACGGCTTAGACCGTTTGACAGCCCATAGATTGCCTGAAGACGATCCATTCTTGGATCGAACCTTGAGGACTTTACCGAATTCGCCGCTACCGA
>JBBPSC010000942.1:0-12732 GCA_038093395.1 Baorangia bicolor
ACCCCGCCCCGACTACTAGAAGCGAGGGCAGCCTCCTCCTCCGCTGCTGGTTCAAGCACAACAATTCAGCTGCCTTCTAGTCTAAAGGTGCCTCTTCTCGTTCTCACCTCCATCCCAAAACTCTGAATCACCCCGCTCCAGATCGTCGGTATCATCCTTGCCATCACCAGCGGTGTCCTCATAGGCTCCAGCTTCGTATTCAAGAAAAAGGGCCTTTTGCGCTCGCAGGCCGGGCACACCGCGGGCGAGGGCGTCGCCTATCTCAAATCGGTTAGTCCTATTTCATTCTATGGCGCATACATCCAGCGTCCTCACGCCTGAAAGGTATTATGGTGGACCGGTATGATAAGTATGCACCCCCACTCTCGCATTCAATCTCGATTCTCACTCTATCCACCGCAGTGATGATTATCGGTGAACTCTGTAATTTTGTCGGTGCGTCTCTTCACCCCTTTCTTTCACGCCCTCTCACCCACCCCAAGCATATGCTTTTGTCGAGGCTCTTGTTGTGGTCTGTACCCCAACACACCCCATTCCAATCTCGTCTGACTTATCCATTAAGACACCCATGGGCGCCCTCTCTGTTGTAATCAGCGCCATGTTATCTTCCATATTCCTCAAAGAGAAGCTCACATTCTTCGGCTGGCTCGGATGCTCTCTTTGTATTGTATGTCCTTCCCCTTTTGCCCTCTATTACATCTCAGCCTTCCATTCAGATTGGTTCTGTCATCATCGCTCTCAACGGCATGTCCTTGGCCAACTCTTCTCTCTCCATCCCTAATCTCGTTGCCAGGCCCACAAGAACAAACCCCTTCCCAGATATCCGCATTTCAGAAAATGTTCCTCGCACCCGGCTTTCTCGCCTACATCGGTGTACTCATCACCATCGCACTAAGCATTATCATCTATTTCGGTCCAAAGTCGGTCCTTTGTCCTCTCTCTCTCCCTCCCTCACCCCATCTCCCATCAGGCATGGCAAGGACAATATGATATGGTACATCACTGTTTGCAGCACGATCGGCGGCATCAGCGTCAGCGTCACGACCGGTCTTGGAGCTGCTATCGTCACCTCCGTGATGGGGCAGAACCAGGTACGTACATCCGAACACCTCATCATGATACTGCATTCATGTTGCGTGCAGTTTAATAACTGGTTCATATTTTTCTTGTTGGGTTTTGTGGTTGTGACATTGTGTGGGTGTCTTCCAGTGTCGCCAAAGCATGTAAACCTTGACGCTGCGCAGTGACAGAAGTGTATTACTTGAACGTCGCACTTGCGCTATTCAATACAGGTGCGCGTTTCATACCCGTTCGTGCACATATATGCTCATTCGTAACCTTCTTTGCACAGCTATGGGTATGTTTCATTTCTTCATTGCTCGGTCATGAACTCTGACGTGCTTCGTGCAAGTAACGCCGACGTATTACGTCTTATGTGAGCCTCCTGTTGACTTGTATACACAATGATACTAATGTCTTGACAAAAGTTTCGTTTTGTTCAATGGTCACGACGATCGTACGTGTCGACGTTCCTGGTCTGTAGAAAGCCTCATCTTCTCGACTCAGGTTCTCTTCAAAGGTCTTGCCGCACCAGCGTCCCAAATCATCACGTTGGTACTCGCGTTCCTGACCATTTGTGTCGGCATCACCATCCTTCAAATGTCCAAGATCGACCCTGCAAAACTCACATCGCTCGACCGGCGGTCGACACTACTGCTCCAAGCCGCGCGCGCCCACACAGACAAGCCCGCGACGATCGACCTCGACGACGGCGAAGAAAAGGACCTCGCAGGCCTGGAAGACCCAGGGATGGGCGCCCTACGCGGTTCCTTTGGCACCATCGGGAGCATCATGCGCGCGCGGAGCGCCCGACGGCTCAGCCAATCCAGCCGCTCCACCGGCTCTGCACGTGCAACGCACGGGATGGGCGTCGGCGGGGGCATGGTCGGGAACCTCGACGGGCTCCCGTTCTCCTCACTCCAACATACCGACCACGCTTATGACGGGCTGACGCGGCACGCGTTGTATGACGCACCCATGCCCGCGGCGCGCGCTGACTCGACGGACCGTGAGTCGCAGTTCACGACGTCCTCGACACAGAGCCCGCGCCGGACGACGGTCAAGTTCGGGGCGCAGGACCTCGTACATTCGTACGCGCCCACAGGGAACCGCAACTCTCAGGCCGTCCACGCGCTCCGTACGACGACCGTCCCTACCAACCTCGACACCAAAGCCCCGCCGTCGTTCCTCTACCCTCCCACGTCGACCTCGGCAGCGCCTGCTGGCTCTATACCGCCCTTCCCGCCTCCAGTGTCAGGCACTGGGGTGGGGACAAGTGGAGGGGACGACCGCAGTGCCCCCTTAAGTCCCCAAAACACGGGCATCAACGCCCAATCCATCGTCGTCCCCAGACGCGCCAACGACGAGCCCCCCGCACCGACTGTACCCACCTACGGCGCGCGCGTCGAGCACGACCCGTTCGAGACGCCGTCGACGCCCTCCATGTCCGCCTTTCCCTCCTCGAACGACTTGCTGGGGAACGAGAGCACGTCGTATGTGAATTTGGCGGAGAGTGGGGAGTATGCGGCATCGGTGGAGAGCATAGATAGCGAGCACACGGTGTATGCGACCCCTCTCTCTGGGACATTGCCTTTTCCCGCGCGTCCAATTGTGAGTACCAACATCAACGCGGGTGCGGGTTCAACCTCTGAGGCAGATCGAACACGCCGAGACCGAAGGAGCAGCTCGACCTCGCGATCGCGACGATACCCGAGAGGGATCGACGATGCTGAAGAACGACAGAGTTTATGGGATCACCAGTCGCCGGTCGAGGAGGAACAGCGGGGGTATCCAGGAGTGAGGCTCGTTCAGCCGAGTTCACGGTTGGCTGGTACGGGTGGACGGTTTTGAGCGTGGGTTGAGGTGAGGTGAGGTGACTGTGTGGGAGAGACGATGCGAAGACGAGACGCGCTGCGGACGATCTGCCGACCTGCACGCATCTAATGTGGAACGAGGGGGATTGTTGTATGTAAAACATGGCGGTTCGTCAGGTGGGGTGTTTCGTTTATTCCAAACGCCCCGTGTCTTTTTTCCTGGTGTCATGGTTATAGTTGCCGCCTTCACCGCGCCAGAGCGCACACACGAACGAACTTGTCTTTTTTCCTCTTTTACAGTAATATGCCTTCAGCAGACGGGACTTTAGAGGAAGGCTACAAACTAGTTTATTAAATTAACACGCGCGGGGGTCGTCCTCGTCGCCCCTCTGTTTCTTTCCGTTTCTCGTTCTCGTTTCTTGCAAAGGGGGGGCACAGTATGTATGTAAGAGTACCATGATGGAGGGAAACGATCGCGAGTCGATTTGTTCGTGTGATAGACACGCTTTAGGTTAGGCTGCATCCACCGTAGTATAGCAAGTATCTGCACATGTCGGCCACATATATAGGCTGGTTTAGAATGACTACTGTCGCTACTCTTCCTTCGACTCTTTGATCTGCCTACGGGAGACTAAATTGATGCAGGTTATAACTTGTCTTCCTTCGGCTCTTTGACGGTGTTCTTCACTGTCGTACTCGGGGATTCGGGAAGACAATCGCAAGTTCCTTTCCGGTCATTTTACAAATAAACGTCAATAACACCTATCTTCCAAAACGGGAAATCAACGCCAGACGAGCGTCTCAAAAAACATACCGACTCATACCATTCAGTAACGGCCATACCACGAATCTAGTATACCAACTGGAAAACGTAGATAAATGACAAAATCGTACTTGTTTCAGGGTAACAGAATACCCCCTGGTTGTCCGTCACCCAATTTCCCAAATGATGATTCAGGCCTTGATAAGAGCCACCAGGAGCGTGAACCACCATGCACGATAAAACGTCTCACATCCCTCCTCGGCTACGATGGAACGAACGCAGTCAAACAAGCCCGTGTAAGCTGGCTGCTCAGAGTCAGTGCGCAGCCTACTCTCGGAAACAGAACGTGAGCGCCAAAGTCACTACAAAATTGCGGGGAAACAGGTCTACATACCTGACTACGCTTACTATGGTTGTTCCCGAGGGCTCCACATTTTCGGTAATGTTGCCAGTACCTGAACCATCGCGCTGGTCCTCTGGGAGCACTACAGGTTGTTCGTAACGCTGAACCGCCAATCGAACCTTGATCACTTCAAGAGGCCCACATACGACTGCGTGAAAAAGCACGAGGGAGAGTCGTGCGAGGGTCCGCACGGTCATCCCATAGGCGAACGACAATTCTGGGACGTGACGGGAGACCAACTTGATCAATACTGGGATGAGAAGAATGCGCAATGCCCGTTCGAGGGCTGTGACAAGGAAGAGACCAGGAGTGAGGTACAGGAGCCATGGTCTGTGTCGCTCGGCAGGAGAGAGAAGTGTACGGAAGGCGTGGCGTACACCGAAGCAACGTAACATCTCTGGCATGGTGATAGACCTGTTTCAATACATGGGATTCAGACTCGCATGGCAAAGGTGTCACTGGACAAAAACACAAACCGAACAAATAAGATGGTGAAGGGAACATCAAAGATAACCAAGACGCAGTAATTGGCCATAGCATCCAGGATCGGGTAGGAAGGAACTATGGGGCACCTGTATCCCCGCATAGGACACCACAAAAAAGCGATCACAGTGGAGACGGCCAAGAACGCTGTCCGACTTTAAAATGAGTTCCGAAGAACAGAAAGAGAGGGCAATATCGCAAAGCACAAACCTATTCCTCTTAACAGACCTTTGCACCCCTGCCATCATGGACAAGCCATTAGCATAATAGTAACAATCAGGGCACCAGCCGCGAACCTACCTCCAGTCTGATCACCCTTTTCAACATCCGTATGTAACTGATCCCCATCACATCTTTGCCGTCCTCTGAATCGAGTTGTACCACGTTGGGCACATATTGGGCACGAACACGAACGACATTTCCCAGGAGAATCGCTTGCAGAACCAGTGCAAACCCTCCGATGGCGGTATGCTTCAATAACCTGAGGACTTCTACCTTATTGGCTGGCAGTCGCATGGACGAGAGTAGTAGATCTTGAGTGGGTGGAACTTGTCAATGTCATTGACATAACAACTGTATTTAAGGTGCTGGCCCAGGTCCTGTGAATTTTAAGGAACCGATAGAACAGCCGCAAGTTGATGGATTGTGCACTCATTGCTGTGAACGTGTGACCTGTGCCCTGTAAGTAGTACATACGTGCCCAAATCCAAATTGGCTGCGGCTGATAGAATTGCACGCGCACTCACGGTGGCGACTGGAGCTTGTGTCTTGTGAACAGTATGTGGCGGTTGGATCCTGGGGCCAGATCACTTATCCATCGACCGCACGGCGCGTACTAGTACTTGTCCGTTCACGAGGACCAATTCTAGTCCCGGAGTCACCAACTCGGTCGGCGTAAACCTTGCTTGCACGCTTGGCTGTTTGGTTCTGTTGTCGATATTGCATAGGGGCGACGGATTTGACCTCCGAGAGACCTTGCAAGCAAGGTACCTCGTACGCTCGCTGCAATGAGTGTGACGGGATGAAATTCGACAGTCTACGTTTGAGTGGGACAAGTATGATACAATAAACTAGAGGCCGACCCACTTGTACATGGAATGTAGTTGAAGACGTAACTATAAAAAGCTATTGTTCCTGAACGGTCTGCTGCACAGTTTCGGGCTTACCTGGCAGTGCGACGCCTCATAAACCAACGTGGATAAAAGGAACCCAAGATAAGAATGATGCACCAGAGTCTCGAAGTTGCTCGATTGCGTCGTGCAAGGCTTCTGCAGCCTGCCTACTGTCCGGAACCTTGCCATCACGAAAGAGGCTTTTGTAAACGTCCTCCGTGACCCTTGGCGCATCGCTGTCCATTATCGTCCACATCGTCGCGATGACACCCCTGTACCCCGCAAGAAGCATTCCCGCAGCAATATGTATAGCTTCTTCGGACAGTTGCTCGTCTCCCGTTGCAGTGTTGCATGCGGAGAGGAAGGCAAGACCCCCATGAGGGCGTGACAATCGAACGATGTCAGAAACCTTCAGACGTTTGCAGGCAGCGAGTAGGAGGCCACTGTCGAAGGGATTGGTGCCGTCTTGGGTGCCGTGACATGCAAAATGGACCCAGTCCGTCTCGGTCATCTTCGCCAAGACATCCTCGACAGTCCCATCCGCCTCCTGGAAGGCAACGAACGGCGACAAGGAAGTCACCTCTCTGACGACCTCCATCTCCCTTTGCACGCCGGTGAGGTGAACCTGCCCGTCCGTGCTCGGTTGGGGGACAGCAAGGAAGCGAATATCACGTGAAATCACCTCCGAGTCTTGCTGAGATGACGGCTCAAGTGCACTCATCGTAGGGATGTAGGACGAGATAACAAAGTCTGAAAGTTTGGGGCCCAGATTGGCTGTATCATAAATGCCTGCTGCGTGGATGGGAAGAAATGTAAATGGCCCGGTTGGGCACCAGAAGATGCGAGGGCGTTTAGGGCCCGACGGCTGTGGTTGCTTATCAATCAGCGTAAAGCTGTCATTGAACTTCACATACCGAGAAAGCAAGGACCTCAAGAATTGGATTGACGACTTTGTCCCACAGGTATGATAATATGGATCTGAACACCACATCAGCACTCATACCACGAGGTCTTGCACCTCTGTCCGCGTCATCGCGTAAGATAACTCGGCCATTAAGTCTCAGCAACTTGTTCAGTTGTAGCTGCATGCCTGCAACTTCATCATAACTAGTGTTCGAAAGTGGAATATGGACGACACGTTCTGAGCCTGCCATGACGACCAACGCATCACATCTATGTTTGCTGGCATTGAGAAAAACGACAGGCCCCGAGTGTGCCAAAGAAGAGAGTTGATCGATCGTCTTCGGAAGTAGGAATCGCTCGAAGCCAGGGAGGGCACGTATTTCTGCAAGAAGCTTCGCTCGCTCGAGAGCAAGTGTATGGTATTGTTGGGCCTGCTTCTCCATCAATCCACCCATCATATTGGAGTTGTTCGTGGACTTGTTGACTGCAGCTCTGTCTCGAGCACTTGTATGCTCAAGCTCATGGGATATGCGCTCAAACTGGGCAGCGAGTTCTGGATATACGGCGCGGAGGTCGTCGATGGGAGTACGAAGTTGTGAGAGCTGACTCCATACAACGGAGCGACCTTGCTCAAGCCACTCGACAGCAAGTTCAGGCCTATGGGCATCCAGAGCAGCGGCAGCGGCATCACAGGTTTCATCCGCAGCTCGGAGAAGCTGGTGGTAACGATCATGAAGTGACAACCCTATCCATGCTAATTGTGGAAGAAGGTTAACAGCAACTGTGTACGCATCCAGAAGAGACTGGGAGTCATGTCGGAGAAGGCGAAGACACTGGATCCAAAGTTGGCATGCTTGAAAACGATCGGGAGATGAACCTGTCTGGGATCGAGCTGCATGAGGGGAATATAAAATGGCTCGGGGAAGGTCAGGACTTGAAAAGTCGCCAGAGCGTTGGACGCGTTGCAAAAATGAAAGAGCGAGGGAATTCTGCCGTGAAGACTTGTCCGGATGGCCATCAGGTGTGAATTGCACTGCATCTTCGAGCATCAAAATCGACTTCTCCAGGTCGACGACACCTCCGGAGTGCTCATAGCGAGTCAACAATGAGATGCCGAGGTTGTTCAGCTGTGCAGGCTTGTCTGGATGACCATCAGGTGTTAATCGTACTGTGTCCTCGAACATCGAAATTGACCTCTCTAAGTTGGCAGCGTCTCCGAAGCGGTGATAGCGAGTTAACAACGAGTTCCCAAGGTTGTTTAGCCGTAAATGCTTGTCTGGATGGCCATCAGGCGTGAATCGCACCGCGTCCTCGAACATCGAAATTGATCTCTCCAAGTCGGCGGCGTCTCTGAAACGCTGATAGCGAGTCAACAACGAGTTGCCGAGGCTGTCTAGCCATTCAAGCTTGTCTGTATGGTTGTCAGGTGCGCATTGCACCACAAGCTCCCTCATCGAAATCGATCTCTCCAGGTCGATGACGTCTCCGAAGCGATCATAGCGAGTCAACAACGAGTTGCCGAGGTTGTTCAGCCGTGAAGGCCTGTCTGAATGACCATCAGGAGTGAATCGCACCGCTTCCTGGAACATCGAAATTGATCTCTCCAAGTCGGCGGCGTCTCCGAAGCGCTCATAGCGAGTCAACAACGAGTTGCCGAGGTTGTTTAGTAGCGGTGCGGGCTTCTCTGCATGACCACCAGGTGTGAATCGCACTGCGTCTTCGAACATCGAAATTGATGTCCCCAAGTCGGCGGCGTCTCCGAAGCGCTCATAGCGAGTTAACAACGAGTTCCCGAGGTTGTTCAGCCGTGCAGGCTTGTCTGGATGACCATCAGGTGTGAATCGCACCACATCCTCTTTCATCGAAATCAATCTCTCCAAGTCGGCAGCATCTCCGAAGCGCTCATAGCGAGTGAACAACGAATTGCTGAGGTTGTTCAGCCGTGCAGGCTTGTCTGGATGACCATTAGGTGTGAATCGCACCGCGTCCTCTTTCATCGAAATCGATCTCTCCAGGTCAACGGTCTCACCAAAGCGCTGATAGCGAGTCAGCAACGAGCCGCCGAGGTTGTTTAGCCGTGGAGGCTTGTCTGAATCATCATCAGGCGTGAATTGCACTGCATCCTCGAACATCGAAATTGACTTCTCCAGGTCGACGACTTCTCCGGAGTGCTTGTAGCGAGTTAACAACGAGATGCCGAGGTTGTTCAGCTGTACAGGCTTGTCTGAATGACCATCAGATGTGAATAGCACCGCTTCCTCGAACATCGAAACCGATCTCTCCAAGTCGGCGGCGTCTCCGAAACGCTGATAGCGATTCAACATCGAGTTGCCGAGGTTGTTTAGTAGCGGTGCAGGCTTGTATGGATGGCCATCAGGCGTGATTCGCACCGCGTCCTTGAACATCGAAATCGATCTCTCCAAGTCGTCAATGTCTCCGAAGCGTTCATAGCGAGTCAACAACGAGTTGCCGAGGCTGTTTAGCCATGCAGGCTTGTCTGTATGGCCGTCAGGTGTAAATTGCACCACAAGCTCCCTCATCAAAATTGATCTCTCCAGGTCGGCGACGTCTCCGAAGTGCATATAGCGAGTCAACAACAAACCGCCGAGGTCGCCCAGCCATGATAATTTGTCAGGATGATTGTCAGAGGTGAATCGTACTACAACCTCTAGCACCGAAATTGCCTTCTCGGGATTGACAAGGTCACCAAGGCAGTCGAACCGAATGCAGAAAAGAATCCCAAGGTGGTCGAGCAATAAATCCCCGCTAGAATCCGGATGGAACATCCATCTCAAAGCAGTATCCAACCTTTGAACCCTCCCGTCATCATCATCATCATCCTCCATGACTTGACCAATCTCCGTCGGCTGGATCAACTCGGACTTCGCAGTGCTGCAGAGCGCGAGGACTGCTGCATGGTATCCATAGCAATCCGCTGAGGAAACATCCAGCACCTGCGAGAGGAGAGTTTCACCCTCTGTCCCGTCCGCTTCGTTGTGCTGCCTTTGGAAGCGAGCTTGAAGAGCTACGCCGAGACTGAGTAATGTGAATGGATGATCCGGGTGACCACGAGGGCGCAGACGAAGCGCGCCCCGATACAACTCGATTGGCACGTCGAGATCGGGAGAAAGGTCATTTACTCGGCAGTGGATCAGTTTGGCGGTAGCTAGGTTGAACAGTACACTAGCGCGACTGGGGTGGTCCAGCGGACAAAGGCCTCGAGCATGTTCGAAATGCTTCATAGACTCCTCGAGATCTCGTTGTTCCTGGAGTTCGCGATAGCGATTGAGTGCACCATGTCCCCTATCCGTCAACTCCCCTAGCCGGCGCATCTCCTCTGACTCTGGCGACTAACGACACAAGATAAGTGTATGCTCAATGCCGAGCTAGCGCAATCCGCTCACATTTGAGGTAACTGCGCCTTCGCCCCGACCATAAACCCGCTGCTCGATCTCGATCTCCAATGAAGAGCGTGAAGAGTTAACCTCCCCATTGCTTTGCCCCAAAAGTCTGATCACTACGCGATGGTGTTTAGGTGCCCGGAGGAAAGGGAAAGTAAAACGGTATTACCATTACTCACCCTTAAGCTGCCCAATATGGTCAAGCAACTCGCCAACAGTGATTTCGAACTTGCCAAGAACTTCTCCGTTCCCGAGTGTTGGTCCCAATTCGAACGATGTGAATACTGTGAGAGATATCTTAGATAACCGATCCGAGGGCCTTGCACCTCATTAGGCAAACGGCAAACGGCATGAACAACGTGATGACTCACAAGACAATCTCGTCGTTCCATTCGACCACATCCTTGCCTACCGACACGGGCTTGCTCGAAGTTCGCTTTGTCACGTTTTCGCTTTCTACCGCAACGTAGAACCCAACAGGGATACGCCTCAGTCTGATGTCAACATCTGTTGCGTGGATGTCTGTCCCAGATATCAGCGATCGGTGAAGTTCGCGGTGCGGAACTTACGAGTTATCAGGATACATTCTGCTTTGTTCCCCGCCGTCGACTCGGAGGAATGCTGTTCCAAATCCAGCTTATTTGATCTCCCTCCCTCCCGAGTACTATACTGTGGGGCGGAGTCACCTAAATCGTCTTCACCCATGAATCCAACCAGGAAGGGGAAGAAAAGAGCACGGGAAAGAAATCTAATGGTATTCATCAACACGGAAAGGATGAGGTATGTAAAAGAGATACATGCCCAAATTGCACCAGGGCTGTCTTTGAAGCCTTTTGTGGCGGTACTAGTAGTCACGCCAAGTACACAGCCCACACACAGCATGGCACAGCATGGCATCTCCTGCGCAAAAACTCATAAAAAAATCTTCATATGCGGAACATGAACGTAGCATGCACAAGAGTTTTGTCCTCCACAAAGAGACACGAGGGACAGATGACCTGAGGTGTTTCAGTACCGTAGACAGAAAGCCTAGAGCGAGTCGCGAATGAGCACAATGTCCACTGGCAGCACATACATAAAACGTACCGGGGGTCGCCGGCGTCGATGCCTACCAACATTTGAATTGAGGGAGGTTATATTAAAGCAAACCGTCAGTCAAATTCTAAGCAAAGAGTGTGCGCCTCTTGTGACATATATCAAGGCCCTCCAGGTGCACCTGGCTCAGCATGCTCAAAGTCAAAGTTGGCGTATAATCTGGAGGAGGTAATTACGCCTGGCTAACCTCCACCATCTATCGACCTCCAAGCAATTTAGGCTGTGGATTGCATGTTGGATATATTTGTTGATTCCCTCCGAGTCTGTTCATCATTATCCAGTTCTAGACTCGTCGTACGTTCAATAAGTGTGACGGAATGAAATTCGACAGTCTGCGTTCGAATGGGACAAGTATGCTTGTTTTATGGTATGATACAACGAATTAGAGGCCCGCCCACTTGTACATGAATGTAGCTGAAGACGTAACCATAAAAAGTTATTGTCCCTGAAAGGCCTGCATTGACAGTTTCGGGCTTACCCGGTACGACGCTTCATAAACCAACGTGGATAAAAGGAACCCAAGATAAAAACGATACACCAGAGTCACGAAGTCGCTCGATCGCGTCGTGCAAGGCTTCTGCAGCCTGCCTACTGTCTGGAACCTTGCCATCGCGAAAGAGGCTTTTGTAAACGTCCTCCGTGACCCTTGGCGCATCGCTGTCCATTATCGTCCACATCGTCGCGATGACACCCCTGTACCCCGCAAGAAGCATTCCCGCAGCAATATGTATAGCTTCTTCGGACAGTTGCTCGTCTCCCGTTGCAGTGCTGCATGCGGAGAGGAAGGCAAGACCCCCATGAGGGCGTGACAATCGAACGATGTCAGAAACCTTCAGACGTTTGCAATCAGCGAGTAGGAGACCACTGTCCAAAGGATTGGTGCCGTCTTGGGTGCCGTGACATGCAAAATGGACCCAGTCCGTCTCGGTCATCTTCGCCAAGACATCCTCGACAGTCCCATTCGCCTCCTGGAAGGCAACGAACGGCGACAAGGAAGTCACCTCTCTGACGACCTCCATCTCCCTGTGCACGCCGGTGAGGTGAACCTGCCCGTCCGTGCTCGGTTGGGGGACAGCAAGGAAGCGAATATCACGTGAAGTCACCTCCGAGGCTTGCTGGGATGACGGCTCAAGTACACTCATCGTAGGGATATAGGACGAGATAACAAAGTCTGAAAGTTTGGGACCCAGATTGGCTGTATCATAAATGCCTGCTGCATGGATGGGAAGAAATGCAAACGGCCCAGTTGGGCACCAGAAGATGCGAGGGCGTTTAGGGCCCGACGTCTGCGGCTGTTCATCAGTCAACATAAAAAATGTCAGACTTGAGCTTCACATACCGAGAAAACGAGGACCTCAAGAATTGGGCTGACGACTTTGTCCCACAGGGATGATAGAATGGATCTGAACACGTCATCAACGCTCATACCCCGAGGTCTTGCACCTCTGTCTGCGTCGTCACGTAAGATGACGCGGCCATGAAATCTCAGCAACTTGTTCAGCTGTAGTTGCATGCCTGCGACTTCATCATAACTGGTGTTCGAAAGCGGGACATGGACGACATGTTCTGAGTCTGCCATGACCACCAACGCATCACATCTATGTTTGCTAGCATTGAGAAAAACGACAGGCCCCGAGTGCGCCAGAGAAGAGAGCTGATCGATCGTCTTCGGGAGTAAGAATCGCTCGAAGCCAGGGAG